>KZ651052.1:670808-683449 GCA_001010745.2 Gerris buenoi | reverse complement strand
AAATAATAATATATACAATTTTAATATCAGAATCTTTCTTTTAAATGAATGAAAATGCCAAAACAAAAATAAACAAACCTTCCTTTTTCATCATCTGTTAGTGAGAATTGAAGAACTAGATCTAATAATCTCATAAAAATATATTCAGATGTAATGTCATTTTTAACTAACTTCTTTCTGTATCTGAAAAGTAATAAGGTAATTATTAATTTTTAGTTACAAAAAGTACCACAAGTAAACAAAATTAGTCTTTATTTCTTCTCATTATTATTATTATTTATTTTTTTTTTTTTCTCAAAGTTTTGACTCTCGTCTTAAAATGGAAATGGCTTTGGTAAGATTCTTTTTTTTAAATAAGAATGTTTAAGTGTTAAAATATATTTATAAAATGCCAAATATTTAAAAAACTTTGGTAGTCTGAGTTGATAAAAGCAATTAGATATATAAAAATTAGACAATTAAATAAATAAAAATCTATTACAGGTAATAAAAACAATTAGATTGCTGCCTAACTTCTCCATCTTCCTTAATTAGACTTGGCAGCCATTTCTCTCTCTCTCTCTCTCTCTCTCTCTCCTTGAAGCTTCAAATGGTTGTCAAATCTGATTAACTTCCTGCACCAGCACCAACTCCTTAACATAGTCAGTGGCTTCAAAAGGACAAACTAGTCCTCAATAAAGGAACGTTCTAATCCCTACATTCTGTCAGTTGATTTAACATGATAGTCTATCCACATCTTACCTTTAGTAACGAACTCATAAGTCAGCTAAGGACACTGTGTTCCCTAGAAACCAAGCACCTTCTTTTAAGTTGTTCTCACCTCTTGTGATCTTGCCCTCTTGTTATCTCACCTCATTCAAGAGAGCTTCTTCACAGGACCAACACCGTTTTTATGTACCTCTTTTTTCCAGGCTACTTCTATTACAGTCAGTGACAAATGAGAGTTAGTGCGTTGACAGAGCGGGAAAAACTAACAAATGGGGTGGGAGCCAATGAGAGTTCAAGATTTGCCCTCTGGATAACCATATAAGAAGGTGAATGTAATGGCTTTATTTATCCCCTCAGAGGTTGGCCAATCTGTGTGTCACTCAATTCCCCTCGCTGTCAACGCACTAAATCTGGTACACAGACTGTATATGTATATCACTTAAAAATATTATATTTTTTAACACCATAATAGTTGTATTTTCTTTACTTAATTTTCGCCTTTTTCCCTCTTTATCTATTTTCCACCCCTAGGAGATAGTCCTTTGAACTAGTTCCATCAGATAAGTATGGAACTATAACTTTGGCCCCACCAGTAAATATTTTATTTGTTGAGGTACTATTACTCGAGTTGGAAAGATAAAAGTTTCATTGCATATAAACTGCTAATAATAATTACTACTAACTCTTTAAGGTACTGGGAGAAATAAGTCAGCTCAGGAAATATTTCAAACACAGCCTCCTCATCTAATTTAACATCTGAGGGTGGATTACGGAAATGCTTTACAACAGATAACCACATGAGAGCCTTTTCAGTGGTCAATTCATCAACAGGTATAACATTGTCAGGATTCTGCCATGATTTAACCAAATCCAATAGATCAGCTGATGCTCGCCTCCTGTAACATTTAAAATAAAGAGAGCTCAATTTCAAGAGAGTTATTTTCTTTTTTTTATGCATCAATTTTTTATGTTCAAGGCATTTCTTTTTTTAATGTGTTACATCATCAATGAACAATACATAGTTAGATATGATACATGATAATTGGGATGAGGAATATAAGATAGGGGACAATATTAAAAGAAAATATTTATAATAACAGTTAATAATAAAATAATAATAAAAACAGTTTAAATAAATATAAACTGAAGAGTTAGTAAATAAAATTGACTGCCAATTAGTGTAGCACATAGCTTCCTCCAATCTTATAAGGTACTTTATTGATTTTATTGTTTTACAAGCCAATCTTATCTAATTTATTTTAATATGTCAAAATTATTTTGACATTTTACATGAATTAAAGTATTTATTGACTAAGCAAAAGTTAAAGTGCGTAGAGGGTTGAAATTAATCTAGTATTTTTGACAAACCATCAAAATTCCATAAAAATCAGATGAGTAGTTATGAAGATATAGGTGTAAATAAATGTATGTTTGTACACCTGTTGAAGAGAAACAAATGGGCACCAATGGTTGAAACTTTATAGGACCAACAATGGGCTAATTAATTACGATCTACCATACAAATTTCATTAAAATCAGACATGTAGCTTTTAAGATATTATGTTGGTTCACAAAAATTGGACAAACCGACAGACCAACATGGCCAGACTGAAATGGAACAGATATCTGTCTTGGATTTTTTTAAATCGGAGACGTATGATATTTTCATTCTTCAGAACGATCACATAGCTTCCGTTAACTTTGGTAAACTCGGATGCAAAACAAATATATATTAATAGTGTTTTAAATGATAATAGTTAACATCTAATAGTTTATCTTACTTGAAGAGAGAGGTGAGTAGATTTGTAATAGTGTCCAATGAAAATGATTCAACGTAGAATAATTCCAAAAGTTTTAAATAATCTTTCTCGCAGTCATCGAACCAGGTAGGAATGAGTTTCTTGAGAACATGGTCCTTAACCACCTCTAAAAAGAACAAACAACTTCATGAATTCTATTTTTTTTTAATATTACAAGTTTCATAGTTAACAACCTTTTTACCTTATAAATAAGTAATAAATGATATGATGAATAACTTGATTACAATATATTAAAAATAATTAATTACTATAATAGTATAAAAAGTCGGAACTCCCTATAATGAACTTCTATACAACAAAAACCATACATTTATGTCCCAAAAGTGTTTAAACGAAAATAATTTTTTTTACAATGAACAAAATAGTAGAAAGAACAAGATCCAACCGAAAAACTTTCTGTAAATTAATACTAGCAGTGTTTTAGCTTTACCATATTTTCTTCGAACGATTTTTAGGCATTTCTTGCTCACCACTCTAATCACTTTGTGTATTTTAACTCCTTTAGTTTAAATTAAATTGGAGTCATCTTAGCACAGTATGTATAATGAAATCTCTTAGTCTGAGTTTAGAATGTGTTTTGGACTAATTCAGACATTTATAAAGAAATCACTTGTCTTTTTACAGAGTAATTTACTCACTGTATACAAATGTCTAAAAGAAAATCATCACTTTTAGAAAAAAACCTAAACTATTCAAAGAGGAAGATAAAGAAATGAAGATCAAAGAAGTATCCCGTAAAAATGAAATCTCTCCTAGTTCAGAATATATACAATTTTGAAAAAAAACAGGATTTAATATTTAAACTAAACGAAAAAAGTGGCGATTTTTTAAAAAAAAATATATCTAAAGGTTGTAAATATGAAAATGTAGATGAAGCAGTTCTGCAATGGGTGAAAATGCTACGGGATAAAAATCTTCCTCTTTCAGGACCACTAATTTTGTTCTCTTAAAAAATAATTCTATACAACCAAATTTCTATGTAGCAGTTTTTTTTTTCTGAAACCATCAATTCTTTTGTATGAATTTTGTTGTCCTACTGTAATTTAAAATAATAAGAGAGCTAAAATATTTTTTTTAATAAAAAGAATCTGTACTTCTGTAGACAATAGACTACAAATCCACTAAATCCACTTTTTGGGGGCTTAGAGAATATTAGGAAATGTAAAACTAAAAAAAAGGAATTACCTGATGAATCACTTAATCCATTAGCCAAAATCTCCTGTCTCTGCCTTATACGAAGTCTTTTAGCTTTGATCTTTGCAATGGTTTGATACATCTCTTTCCTAACAACCTCGCTGAAATCTCTAGAACGACTGATCACAGCAGGAAGAGAGTGCTGAGTGATAGCAATATTTTTTAGTATATGTTTTCTCACTTCGGCACTGGGATCACATTCAAGATGATAAATAAAAGCTAAAAAAAAAGAAAAAAAAAAGTAGATTTAAATACACAAATATATGAAGGTGAGATGGTTAGACAAAAATTGTAAGTGTACCAGATGCGAACAAAACAAGATTTTAGACTTAATATCCACAAAATTTAAGCATTTCAAGACAATTTGAGAACAATTTCTTGACACATTTGAGAAGCAAATAGTTGATGGTCTTTTTCAAAAACTTATCTATCAATATTAAAAAAGTTTTGTAAACAAACGAGCTCAGTGAGAGTGATATACTAAACTGTGAGAAAGAGCGAGTTAGGAGAGAAGAGGGGGGGGGGGGTTAGTCCGGGGAGCTTGAAAGTGACATAATACTAACTGTGTAGACAGAGTAAGGGAAATATATTCATATGAGAAGATGTGTTACAGGGGTAAGGGGGAACTTGAGAGTTGTATATCGGAATGTCAGCAAGATAAGGAAAGTAGATAGTATTGCACATGTCCCCACTACCTCAGGCGCTCTTCTACACTATACTCACGCATATTCACCTCACCATTCTCATTCCATAACTATGCACACACATTGCAAAAAAAAATCGCTAAAGTATATAAAGAAAAATAATACCTTTAGTAACTTGACAATCATTGTCTTGAGGATCCTGCAATCTCTGAAGGGCTGCAAATGCATGAACTCTCACAGTTGCCAGTTTGTCCTTAAAGAAGGAGATAAGTAAATACATGAACAAAGAAAATAAATATAAAAAAAAGGAAAAACAATCTAGTGGTAACAGATAAATAAGCGTCATAATTACGGTTATACTATTTTATTAAAAATATCATCTAACGATGATAATAATAACAAAATAAGTAAATTTTACTAGAATTGAAATGTTTTTTTTTCCGCAAATATGAACCTTTATGAGGTCTACACTTACCTGCATTATTAGTTTACAATAATATATTACTAGTTAAGGTTTAAAATAATTTGTACTACGTTAGTATATGAATAACAAGTAATAACTGATTACCTTAGCTCTGTCAAGCATGCACTGTGTTATAACTTCAAAAATTTCCACATCAATAGTAGCATTGACAGACATACTCGCTAAGAGGAGGCTGACAAACTCACAGACTCGCTGTCGAACTATAGTATGCTTTCCATCGCTCACCTGTAAATAATTAATTAATTAACAGTTAGCTGTATCAACTTAACTGAATAATAATGACAGAAAAAGAGATTCAAAGGGATAGGTACACATACAAACTCAATCATCAATCTTGGTCAACTTACAACAAAGAATCATTAACAAAAGTACCTATTTCACTACAATAGACTGATTTGGACTATTATCAATTAAAGGTCAAAGCTGATGTGCCGCTGGGCATAATATCGATATAAACTATACCTAGGGTGACCATACGTCCATAAAATTTAATCCCCTCTGAATGTCAAACAGAGGGGATTCAAATTTTTATCAAGTGACAGATATTATTCAAGTGACAAATTTTATGTCATTAAAATGATGGAATATAAAATAAGAGCCTGAAGAAGCCCAGGGTGTAAGGTTGAAATATAGCAAGGTTAACAAGACAAAGTTAATGTATTAAATTATTATAGCCCATTTTACCTTAAAATTTCCAAAATTTTTCTAGAGCCCCCAGAACCCCATTTTATTTGAGTCCCCTCTTCTCCCCTCATTCCAATGTCCCTTTTTAGACTAAACTTTTTATGGCCACCCTATACCTACTATACCTACTTAACTTGTCAGTCTTAACATAATTTAATAATGAAATAAAAGCATTATGATTCTTAAAAAACTGCATAAATACCTTCGTCACGTATTTTATGACACATGCAAAAAAAATATCATCGTCGTCTTCAGAAATATTGTTTGTATGATGACAACAAAATTTAGCAGCAAAATCCAGCCCTGTTATTGCATAGGGAGACTTCTCCTTTTGAATTAAGGCACAGGATAAACACTGAAGAAATTCAATAGTGAATAATTGAACATTCGCCTAAAACAAAAAATAACAATTGCTGGTTAAGAGAAGAGAAAACAAAGACAATACATAATATCGTATTCTATAATTTTTGAAAATGTTTAAACTAATTTGATTAATTAATTGGTTGACAAAGATACTCCTACAACGTTTTCCCCTAAAATGGTCGTGAGAGTCACAAATTAAGTAAATAATAACCCTTCATTCTAGGTTCTATAAATGACCTCTTTTAAGCCTGTGTAAACACTGATTTAATTTTTTTTATCCTGAGACTATCAACTCTCATAATTTTAAAAACTATAAACTCCCAGACTAGTTATAAGTTAATTAAGTCGGGTTATCATGTATCTGCTCATTATACCTAGGTACTGCGCATGTCTAAATTCTGTCTTCATTTAAAACTCATTGCCATGCTATTTTTTAAATACAGTTTCAATACATAAAACAAATTTGATGTGACCTTGAAGTCAAAAAACTATTTGAAATCGCAATGTCCATGGGGTTTCGAATACCATAACTGTTTTATAGTCATGGAAATGCAGTATAATATTATGTTTAATATGGGTTCATTTAACCTCTTAATATCCTTGTGCTAACCAAACAGAACAGTACGGCTTCTCTGATATGGAAAAATCATACAATATCCAATACGGCTGAAATGAAGGAGATGATAAGTTCAAAAATTGCATGGCGATATAATTTATCGCCAATCATTTGAGACGTTATATATGAATGATTTGTTCGTAGGAGATTTAATATGCCTTTGTCAAAAAAATAAGTTAGTGTGAGGCCCGCCATCTATTCTATAAACCACCTTATATTCTTCAAATACCTCAAATCCAAATGTCCACCAAAATCGAACCAATGGGAACAATTTATGGTGTATTTATAAAATACGGTTGAACTGAAGGAGACGGTGGGGTCAAGAATAGAATGACATCTCTACATAAAACAAATGTAGGAAATAAGCCCCGCCCACTTTACTAATAACAGCACCGGCTTCTTCGCTTTCACCTTATCACACAACATACATTCAGAATACAGCGAATTATGATAACAACAGCCGAATACCTCAGAACTGAAGCCTCTTTTAGACTTAATAGTACTCAAGAATTCATGTCACATTTTCACAGTGAGTAAAATAAAAATAAATCATATAGATACCTTGCGACTGAGTTTATACATAGAACTTATAATTGCGGGATGACCATTTTTGTGTCTTTGAGCTTCATCAAAGAATTTACCAAGACCTAGAGTAGGCTGATGACTAGAGAGGTAATCAAAAGACATTGTAAAAAAACAAATATAATAATTAATAAAACGGAATGTTGCTATTGACAGTACACTTATATTCTCAGTGAATGTTTATAAAAGTAAACATTTAATCCCTAAACAATGATACTAAAACACTAGTCCAGTTCCTCTGTCTCCTGACTATATGGGATTCGATTTATGGTTTATTATGATATATTTATAAATTCAAGAACATTCACAAAACAATCACAATCGACAAAACATAAACAAGATCAAGAACAAAATTTTCCTTTTCCCGCTCGAACACAGTGTTGCCGTTAGACGCACCTCGAAATTATTTGTTATTGTTAATGCTTAGCTTAAGCAACCACATTTATTCCAATATAATTATGTTTTTTGTTTTGATTTGTTAGTCTTTAAATAGATATAATAACTTATCTAAATAGATATTAATATTAATTATTTTACATTTTTTCTGAAGGGCTCGTATTATATTATAATAGAGTAATTTATTTATCTAATTTACCGAGTAAGCAGCTAGCAGCTGTTTCCGATTTTAATTTTGAGGGCGCCAATGCCAATCAATAGTAAGGGGAAGGGAGAATATGGGCGCCAATTGTAATTGTGGTGATATGAGGATATGATAAGTCGCATGTATATATGTAGTGCTAGTAATTGTGTGTTTTGTTTAATCATTTAATCATTTGTTGTTGTGTATTGGATGAATGATGAATGTACCAATATCAATATTAATTTATATTTCATGATCTGTGAAATTTAGTTTCTTATTTAATATCAGTTATCAGTTTATGTTTTTATACATCCATCATGTCTTCCTTAGTTTCTCTCCAGTTACTTGGGGTTCGAAGTTTTGGACCAGACGAAGAGGATGCGGGTGTGATTAAATTCATGTCTCCTATCACTTTAATATTAGGACAGAATGGATGCGGTAAGACAACACTAATTGAGTCACTTAAATTTGCTTCTTGTGGAGAAGTGCCTGAAAGCACTAGCAGAGGTAAAGATTTTCTCTTTAATCCTCATCTTGCGGGTACTTCAGAAACTCGTGGTTTTGTCAAGTTAAAATGCACAGATATTAATGGAGATACTCTGGTCGTTACTAGGCCAATGCAAGTTACCCAAAAACAAAAGAACCTCGAATTTAAACGTCTTGAATCGGCTGTGAAATTAACTAAAAAAGGTACTAACGAGAGCACGTCCCTCAGTTCCCGTTGCTCTGACATTGATAATTTGGTCACTTCCTCTCTTGGCGTTTCCAAAGCTATACTGACCAATGTAATATTTTGCCACCAAGAAGATTCTTGTTGGCCTCTTGAAGAAGGGAAAAAAGTCAAAGATAGATTTGACGCAATATTCGATGCGAAAAAGTACAACACTTGTTTAGAAAATATAAAGAAAATGAGAAAAGATAGGATAGCAGATATTAAGTTACTGAAAAACGATTTACAGCATTTGTCTGAAAGAAGAGCAGAAGCTAGTAGCAAGAGAGCAACACTGTCTGAAACCGAATCGAGGATGACTGCAAGCCGCAATGAGGTCAAATCTCTTAAAGAGAAGTTACTCCCCATTTCTTCAAGGTTGAGAGAAATTGCAGAAAAGGAAGATAGCATAGGTAAACTTCAAACCGAATACGAAACTCAAAAGACTAGATTAGTATCAGTTCAGGAAATGATCAATGATCTCAAAAGGAGAATTGAATTTGAATTTTCCGGAACTGACGAAGAACTGGAAAAGGCAATAAATAATTTTCAAGAAGAGTTCTCTCAGAAAAAAGACAAGTTAAAGAATATTGAAAAAAAGATAATCCAATTGGATTTGGAAATTAAGCGTAATAAAGAAGAAACCAGAGTAGAGGATGTTAAATTAAGCCAACTTAGCCGAGAAAATGATCGTTACACTGAAAGATTAGAATGCAGGAATAAGGATTTGATTGAAATTTGTAATGATCTTGAGATTAGTAATGTTTCATTAAGTCAGTTGTCTGAAAGAGCTTCTGAGGTGGACCGAGTCATCGATAAGGTCAAAAAATCAATTGTGGATAAACAAGAGGATATATCTGATATGAAAAGTGAACACGAAGCTATTATTAACCAGCTGCAGAGTGAAGTTGACGAAATCAGAGAAAAGAAGGTTAAAACTGAGAGTATGATCTCTCACAAAAAACAGTTGATTGTTAATACTCAAAAGGACTGTGATAAATTAAAAAAATCTATTGATGATGTAGATAAATCTGCAGAATCCTTGAGTAAGTTGGAATCAAAATTAGAGAATGTTAATCGTGAGTTAGACAACTTGAATTCTAGTTATGACCTCGATGGAATGGAGTCTGAAATGAAGGAAAAAAAGCTTGCCCGTTCTAGATTGGAAGAAGATTTGGAAAATGTTGAAAAAGAAGTCCAGTCCGGGCAAAAAATAAGTGGATTAAAAACTGAAATAGATTTACAAAAGGAATTTAAGCTTTCTAAAGAGGGGGAAATTAAAAAGCTTCTTAGGCGACATACAGAGTCCCTAAATCAGTTGCTTGGAGGAGTTCCTGAGTATGGGATTAAGTTGCAATTCCAAGCCTCCTTATCCAAATTAAGTGAAGAAATAAGGTCTAAAAGAAATGAGATAAAAGTTGCCGAAAAAGATGTAACCAAATTGGAAACAGAAAAAAAACATCTGCTTAATAAACTTAGAGAAGTGAGGCAGAGTCTTACTTCAGATGAATGTTTAATAGAACAAGAATGTGGTAATAAAGAATATGATACATGCCTCTCCGAGCTATCATTGCAGGTGCAAGAGCTTCAAGATCAGAAAGGCACGCTTTCTTCATCTGACTATATGTTTAAAAAGTATGTACAAAAGTTAGAACAGCAAGATCCATGTTGCCCTCTATGCCATAGAGATTTTTCTAATGAAGATGATGTTAAAACACTTGTTTTAGAGCTTTCTTTGAAGATGAGGGAGCTTCCATCAAAAATGCGAATTTCTAAAGAAAAACTTGAAGAGGTACAAGAGAAATATAAGAAGCTTCTTCAGCTGAAACCTAAATATGATAAGATAGCAAATATGAAAAATAAAGAAATTCCTGGCCTACAGGAAGACTTAGAAAAGGCTGAACTGCAATTTGGAAAAGCTCAAAAAAAACTAAATGATCTGCAGAATGAGCTTACTGAATTAACAAATAATGAAGAAATGGCCAAGAGTATCCAGGGAGATGTTATTCTTCTTGAACAGTATGGGAATGATGTGAAGAAGCTTGATCGGGAAATTCAGAAATTGGAATCTAAACTTCCTTCTGGTATTGAAAAGCGTAATTTAAAAGAAGCTCTTGAAGAGCAAGATCTCCTTCGATCTAAAGTTGCCAGCTCCAGACAAGCTGTTGAGGATTTACAATCCACGTTAAACAAAGTTTCTTCGAGAAAACAGAATCTTCAACAAGAAAAAAATTCTCTCCAAAGTGAGCAAATGAAAATAAGCGGAAATGCTCAAATGAGATCTCAGCTAGTTGAAAAACTAAAAGAAAATAAAAATAGTATAGCTACTTTGCAGATGGATATCGATAAACATTCTGAAGAATTGACGATACTTTCGGAAAAGTTAGAAGAATCATCCCGCCATATTAAGACTCAGTTGGCGGGGAACACGAAAACCCTCCAAGAGGCCATTAGCCAATTAAAGCTCACCGAGCAGAAATTTAAAGACATTAAAGAATTACAAAATCAAATTCTACAGTTTGAAAAAACAGGTGGTACTGAAAAAATTAAAACGATTAAAAGTAATCTAGCAATACTCAGAAAATCAGGTGATACATTGATTGAAAATAAGGCTACAATTAGCTCTGAACAGGCGGAGTTAAAATCTTATTTGACTTCACAGCAGTCTCGTGAGAGGGATCTTGAGGATAATGTTAAGTTAAGACAGAAAATTGTCGAAGAATCAGAACTAGCTAAGAAAATCAAATCACTAAAACTGTATATCGGCAGTATGGACTATGTGAGTATCCAAGTAGAGAAAAATAAACTTAGAGCGGAAGAAGATAACATAAACAAGGATAAAGCACGTGCTGAAGGCAGGCAAAGAGAACTCGAAAATACAATTTCTAGCATTAAATTAGAACTCAATAAGGACTCGTATAAAAATGCAGACAAGAATTATCGGGATAAACTTATTCAAATTAAGGTTGAAGAATCGTCTATAGAGGATTTAAATAAGTTCTACATTGCTCTGGATTGGGCACTGACGCATTTCCACCAAGAGAAGATGAAGGCCATAAATTCTACTATCAAAGACCTCTGGAGACAGATTTATCAGGGAAATGATATAGATTCTATTGAAATTAAAGCTGATGTAGATGTCGCCGCAAGTGCTGACAAACGAAGAACTTTCAACTACAGGGTGGTGCAGAGGAAGAATGACGTCGAGATGGAAATGAGGGGGCGCTGTTCAGCAGGTCAGAAGGTACTCGCATGTCTTATTATTCGGATGGCACTGGCTGAGACGTTCAGTGCTAACTGTGGAGTTTTAGCCCTCGACGAACCTACAACTAACCTCGATGAGTCTAACATTCACTCTCTTAGTGAAGCTCTTGTTGGAATAGTGAACCAGAGAAGCCGCCAAAAAAACTTCCAACTCATTATTATTTCTCATGATAAAGCATTCCTTGAAGTCTTAAATAGAATAGATAAAGCCCAACATTACTATAAAATTAGCAGAAACCATCTGGGAAGATCCAGGATTGAAAAAATACCAGTACATGGCATGGATCTTTAATTTTTCCATAAAAATAAAAAAGTTTAAATATTATTTATATGTTAACCTATGTTTTTTGTTTTATTATTTTTGTATTATGTTCTTATTATTTTCTTACGATGTTATTCCACTTGTAATTTTATGAGATATATTTCTTATTTTTATACTTTTTAAATTACTTTGTTCACCTTCTATGTTAGTAAAAGTATTATTAAACGTTAAAGTCTTTGGCCATAATTTATTTAATTAAGTAGATTCGAATGTATAGCTTCATCACTAACCATTTCACTGTTAATGTTATTGAAAGATAAGCTCACCATAAAGGCATCTTGATTTTACTTTCTCATATTCAAAGTAGATAGAAAGAACATTTTTATGTTAAAATAATATTCGCTTTGAAATTACAAGGTCCTTTCAATCCAAAAAAGTGGACTCTTATATTTAGAACCTAAAATACTGAACCAATTTTAATGAACGTTGGTGTACATTTCCAGAATTATTACCCCATAAAAAATATCTCTTTTTGAATTGTATTCAAAAAGAGCCTCCATGCTTGAGTATTATTTGCAGACTAAATCCAAAACTATGTATCATAGAACATGCTTTACCTGATGTCATTAAGATGTATTTATGGTTCAGTACATCTGTTTGCTGGGTAGGGGTAAGGTTACCATATCACCCGTTTTTCCCGGAAACCACCCGTTTTTTATTCTTAACCCCCC
>KZ651052.1:619712-634582 GCA_001010745.2 Gerris buenoi | reverse complement strand
CGAAAAGAAGAAGAATTCTTCAACTTTACACACGATTAGCGAGTTTGTTTACATTTAACATAACTAATTTGATGTTTATTTAATCAAAGTAATTGTTTGTATCGAGTTTTTTGTGAAAATCAATGAGTGATTTAAGTGATTATGACGAATATGAGGAGAATAATACGCCTTCCGAAATAATTAATTCGGCACAAAATACAACTAACGAATTGATGTCATCTTTATCAAAAGAGAAATACGAGCTTACATGCAGGAAGTTTGTTATTTTTTTTCTGTATTTATTATTAAAATCTACCAATCGTAGATAAAGTTCGGTACGCAACTCGTGCAAAAACGGCATTTTGCATTGCTCGTGTGGTTTTACTACACACTCACATTACATATTTGTGGTTTTACACCCCACTTAGGGTGTAAACTCCACACTCGCATGCAAAAGGCTACTTTCCACACTCGACGCGTAATGTACTATTATACGTGGTTGTAGATTATAGGATAGTGGAGTAAATTTTTTAAGGATAGCATCTGCACAGACGACAGACAGAAATTATTTAATAACTACTTTTATCTACGATTGATACGAAGTATTAACATTTTATCTCTGCCTTAGATCCGTAGAAAGTGATTCTTCGTAGTTGTATATCATTGTGCATTGTGCATGCACCCCGTTCATAATTCTTCAACTTACCGGACACGATTAGCGTGTTTGCTTACATTTAACAAACCTATTTGCTGTTTGTTTAATTAAAGTAACTGTTTATATCGAGTTTTCAGTGAAAACCAATGAGCGATTTAAGTGATTATGACGATAATGAGAATAATACTAAGGAGAATAATACTCCTCCCGAAATAATTAATTCGGCACAAAATACAACTAATGAATTAATGTCACCTTTAAATCAAAAGAGAACTACTTACTGACGTACAGGAAGTTTATTATTTTTTTTTGCTGAATTTATTATTAAAATCCACAATCGTAGACAAAGTAGGGTGCGCAACTCGTACCAACAACACACTCGCATGCAACATTTGTAATACGTTGTAGTAAAAACAAAAAGTTATACAGTAAAATAAGCTTGCTTAAAACTCACTTTTTAACCACGAAGCCAAACAGCATTTAATAATGAAGTCCTAAAAAAGGCAGTTCCTTAAAATTCCACACATATGTAAATTTCGTTTTTCTTTTTAATTTTTAATAAATAATTAACGAATTAAAAACTAACCACATTATAACTAACAACTAATTAACCACCAAATTCAATCAATAATAAAATTATATGAATTTTAAAAGACCGAAAATATAAATGTAAGTTCAATGACCTGAAAAATTATGAATTTCGCATGCAGTTAGTAAAGAAACTAATTCACTTTAGTTTGAAAAAGGTTGTTATATAAATTATGTTGATGAAAAAATAAATCTTACTATTAAATTTTCTATAAAACCTCAAAATATGATTTTTAACAGAACGAAGCAAAGATATTTTACGATTACAAATCTATCTCTATTTTAATTGAGAAGAAAAAGGATATGATACAATTTAAAATGCACTGGGAAACCCGTAGTACTAATAAACATTTCCTTATTAAATCCATAAAACATTATAATGTATGCGGAATCTCTTATAAATAATTTGTAAAATATCTATGTTGTTATTATTTCTGATTGAGATAAAAGAATTAATAGTTATTACGTATCTGAAATGACCTAGTGCCATGACTGATGTTAAGGCCATTGACAACTAAAAGATAAAATTGCACAGTTTTTCACAGTTTCTTGTTAGAAGAATACTATTTTTTCAGAGCCGAGCTTTTTATTAATTTACGAGTTAATATTTCTTTTTTTAAAAAATTGATTATGTTTCGAGCGGCTAAATATATCAGAGATACATTATCATAAAGGCGAAAGAGTAGTAGTTGAAGTGTTAAAATTTAACTGTGGCAAGATAAGTGATTTTGGTGACCTGGCTTCGGTCAAAAGGTTGAACGAGAAAAAAAAACCTCCCAATAGATCTGGAGGCTGTGTAAACATTTAAAGTGATCGAGAGAAGAGATAGGGTGTGAGACGCCTCGTGTATCAGTATAAGTCTGTACGCCACACAGGCGATGTCACCTGTCCGTTTTTTCCTATACTTCACGTTTATCCTCTTCGTTCCTTCGAGTCGGCCGAAAGAGGATGAAGACTTGCTAACGAGAATCAAAACTTTAGACGATCCCAATGATCTTTGGGATCTTCTTAAAACTGCTTCGAGGACTCAACCCGAAGAAGTAGAGAAGAGCGAAGAATCGGATTTCGACGAATTGTTCGGCGACGGAGACGAGGATGACGATTTATTTAAAAGTGAGGAAATGGACAATGAAGTAAGTACACAAATATATACAGTAAAATCAACTACTCAAAGCCCTTTAACAACTCTCACATTAGTTACACCTACAACTAACGAAAAAGAGACACCAAAAATAACTGACATTACGGACACTTTAATAACTACAACACAAAGTGTTACAACAGACAAACCCATTACTAGTAGTACCCCAACAAAAATAGGACAAACAGAAATCTCATCGACTATTCAAAATGATAAAGTAAATATTACTTCAACAACCGAACAACCTACACTAAGCCCGACAACGTTGGTAGAACAAACAACACTAAACACTGTAACACAAACACCTAATCTTTTTACCACAACGTCTAAGCAATTCTCTCAAAATACAGAAGATCTTTCAACTACATTATCTTCTACTGAGGCATCCACCTCTAAATCAAACAAAGATTCTTCTACAAAATCTTTGCCACCACAAATAACAACAGAAAAGATAAACTCAACTTCAGCAACATTAACTACAGAAAACACAGTTTCAACTAATATTCCAACTTCTACAAAAAATTCTGAAACAACAACTACTGTACCGCTTTCTTCAACAACCGAGACAACTTCAAAAATGCTGACTACTACTTCAGCTTTGCCATCTACAGTGCCAACTTCTACAAACATTACAGTCACTACTCCTAAACAGACTGAATCCACGAAAAATGCAGCCTCGGAAACTAACACTGATAAAATAATCCAAACAACAACACCACTATTTTTAGATAAAAGTACTTTATTGCCTATTGAATCTTCTACCGTAAAGAATACTCCTGAGTCAACAATTACTGACAGTATTGCAACAACAACTAGTGTACCGTTTACACTACCGGAGGCAAAATCAACAATAACTACGTCATCTACATTGATATCTTCAACAGAAATAACAGCTACTACTCCTAAACTAATTGAATCCACGACCACTTCAAAAGCAACTTCCGATACATCACCCTCCACAGATAAGACAAACCAAACTACAACTACAGTATCCTCAGATAAAAGTACTATATTACCAATTGAAACAACAACTGTAGTTTCCTTTCAGACAGAAGCTACTTCTCAAAAGTCAACGAGTACTACTTCATTAGATTCAATGACAACTTCTACGAAGACATTAGCTACAACAGTCAAAGACCAAGTTGACACTCCCCAAACTACTCAAATGTCAAAAGTTACGACTGAGGAAAAATCAGTAGTGGTAGAGACTACAACTCCATTAACAGAAAATACTTCTAGAAATAACTCGGACACTCTTAATGAAAGCATTACTTCTCCAAAAGAAAATGGGACAACTCCTACTCCTACTCCTACGACTGCGCCCTCAATGATTCCTGAAATTGCAAATTCAACTACTACTAGGCCCTCTATGATAGAAAAAGAAACTACTACTGTTAGTGAAAGCAAATCATCTTTATCAACAACGGTCACTTCAGAATCCACAACAATGTCGACAAAAACCGAGGAAAATAAAACTCCCTCTACTCCATCGCAATCTTCTTCAACAACTACCACAGCAACTATCACAGCTAACCCCTTGGCATCAACAACTAAAGAAGTTGTCGACAATATTATTTCAGTTACCACTACCACTACCACAACTAATCCAACAACGCTAATAACACAAAAACCTACAACTAATCCGACAACAATAATTACTCAAAAACCTACAACTACTCCAGCATTTATAGAAACTTTCACTACTACGGAAGCCATTTTAAGCCCTTCTGTTACACCTGTAATAACTATAAAGCCCACGGTCCTGTCTACACCATCCTCATCGTCAGAAAAAATATTGACCACGACTAATGAAATAAATTCTTCCTCGCAGGAATCTATAACTCCAACCATTAATGACACGTCAACTACAATAAATTACTCAAAAGCTACCACAGACACAACGGTAACTACTACTACGGCAATACCAACAACATTGGTTGCCTCAACTATCATTAAAACTCCTTTAACAAGCTCAACTACTCGTATACCACCAACTACTTCCCAAAAACCTATGGTTACAACGACTAAAAACTTATTTGTCACAACAACCAAGAAATCAGTAACAACTAGTAAACCAGTGACTACTACTTCAAAAAAGCAACCTACAACTTCCAAAAAACCAGTGGTTACAACTACTAAAAAATCAGTGACTACTTCTAAAAAAACAGCTATAACAACAACCAAGATACCAGTAACGACCAGAAAAACAGAGGCTACAACTACCAAAAAATCACCTACAACTTCCAAAAAAACGTTAGTTACAACTACTAAAAAACCAGTTGAAGTAACAACCAAGAAAACCGTGGCTACTACTACCAAAAAAACACCCACAACTTCCAAGAAAGCAGTGATTACAGTAACAACTACCAACAAATCAGTAACTACTTCTAAAAAACCAGTGGTAACAACAACAACCAAGAAACCAGCAACAACCAGAAAAACAGTGAGCACAACAACCAAAAAACCACCTACAACTTCCAAGAAAACGTTAGTTACAACTACTAAAAAACCAGTTGTAACAACAACCAATAAACCAGGGACAACCAGAAAACCAGTGGCTACAACTTCCAAAAAAACGTTAGTTACAACTACTAAAAAACCAGTTGAAGCAACTACCAAAACAATATTGGTTACAACTACCAAAAAAACCGTAACTACTTCTAAAAAAACCGTTTCAACAACTACTAAGAAGCCAGTGACGACCAGAAAAACAGTGGGTACAACAACCAGAAAACCACCTACTACTTCCAAAAGAACGTTGTTTGCAACTACTAATAAACTATTGACAACACCCAAAAAACACGTTGCAACAACCAGAAAACTACCTACAACTCCAAAAACAATGTTAAAGACAACTACGGTTAAACCCACTAGAGATATATTACCACCTCCTCCATTACCTCCTCTTCCACCCCCACCAACATTTTACAGTAAAAGCGAAACTTCTTCAATTCCATCCCTACCAAATTTTAGTCCAAGTCATCCATGTCCTGCTATTTCGTCTTGTCGTAATCCCAGTCACTCTGTAACATCTACTCCACGGTTACACACAACAAATTTCAAACCCACACCAAAAAATACTCTATTAGAACCTAGAAAAACGTACATAATAGAAGACCATCCTATGAATTCCCACCAAGTTCCACCCAAAGTTAAACCAGGTTTATCCCTAATTCCCGAAAATACTTTTCCAATTAGTTCTTCGAGCGAAATTACAAAACCAACTAGCACTACAAGACCACCCTTAACAATTAGAACGCATTGGTTCAGAGGGAATTCGGATACATCGTATCCGAATTATTTTACTAATAGTGGTCAACACGGAGAACAACCATTATACCCAAATCGCCCAGTTGTCCCTCAATCTTCTAGAGAATCGCCAAATCATAATTTTTATATTCAACCAGTACCAAATAGCCCAACAAGTAATGTGTTAGGAAATCGTATGGGAATTATACTAACTGATCATAAACCTCAGGTTTATGTCAACACCAGGGCAGGCTCTCCTGATAGCAATGTACCTCAAAGAGGAGTGGTGCAGATATTTCCGTTTGTAGGAGAACGCAGAAATATTCCAAACCAACCCTTTAATTTAGACGAAAGGCTTAATACGAGGAATCCTACAGGGACTCTTCCATCGCATTTAGTTCCTATTGTAATTACTCGTCAGAATCCCCAACATGATTTAAACAGCAATCCTCACATTTTTGTTAAACCAAAGTTTGATTTTATTGTTACTAACGTGTCCAACTCTCCTGGTGGACAATTTCAGATTAAGCCTATTGTGAGGAGTCCAGACTCAGTTCGTTTCCACATAAATGGACCGAGAGAAGGAAACACTTATTCTACAGGCCCTCACGTCCAAGGTCGTGATATGGTACTGCTGGTCAAACCTCAGCCATACAATCCTCACTCAGTGTGGAGTTATTCCCCAGCGGGCAGTTCAAACGCTCCATCTTATAAGGTGACTTACAATCGGAATAAAAGAAGCCTACCTCCGGACGTGCCGACTGATATTCAGGGAAGTTCTTTGGTATTCGTTTTCGACACTACCGGTTCAATGGCATCAGAGCTTCGACAGGTCCAGCAGCAGGCCACCAAACTTGCTATAGCTATGACTGTTCATCCTGATAAACCAATATACGATTATGTATTTGTTCCCTTCAATGACCCAGGTATACTATATGCTTATTAATTCTCAATTTACTAGTCATTTATATGCTTTTAAGAAACCAATGTTATACAGACATTCCCTTTTTGCAGTTGTTGGACCAGTGACTCGAACAAGAGATCATGCTTATTTTCAAAATATTTTGGATGGTATAAGAGTGGATGGAGGTGGAGATTGTCCGGAAATGTCAATGAAAGCTCTGTTACTTGCACTTGAGCAAAGCTTACCAGGATCATTCATTTACGTTTTTACTGACGCAAGTGCTAAGGACAGTCACTTGAAGGAAGAAGTTTTAAAATTAAATCAAAGAAAACAATCAATGGTAGTGTATTAATAACACGTGGAGTAAAAATAAAAAAATACTAAATATAAATAATAAAATAAAATATATTATTATATGTGCAATGTAATACCGTGATTTTGCTCACTGCAATATGGTTTACAATTTGTGTTACTGAGAGACACCTAGGGATGTGCCCCGCAAGCGTGACACATAGGAACTGTTCCAACACCAGACAAACGTCACAAAGATGTTGGCTCGGCAAAACGCCATGTCCTGCATCGTTTCGTCGCTACCGACTCATCANATTAATTCATTGTCTTATTAATAAAAAATTGAGTTATTTAAAATTATTTTATGTACTTTTATAAAATTATTTATATGTGAACAAAAATATTTATGAATCCTTATTACAACATTTGATAGGGGTGATTATAAAATCTGATTTTGTTTATTAGCTTTAAAAAAAAATTATTTCATTCCGTTATACTGATAAACTGAAATATAGGTGACCAAGAAGCTTAGCTAAGAAACGACTTTTTTCTTTTATATTATTTATCATCTTCAATAGTATATAATTCATAAAATATGTTGTTTTTAATCGAATTATAGCTTTTAAGGTCAATTATATTATATTTTTATTTATTTTTACTTAGGATAAAAAATCTATCCGATATTTTTTTGTTTCAGGTCATGTTTCTACTTACTGGTAATTGTTATGAACGTGACGAAACCTACGATATAATTTCAACTGCAAGTGGTGGTCAAGTATACGATCTAGAAAAGACTGATGTCAGTGAAGTAAGTTCTCTTTCACTTTCTAAGCTTGAAAAAATTCGAAATAAATTTATTTTATTTACTTGCGACAGCAACATGAGGCATGATCGAACTGATTTCGGGCAGGGAAGTGTAATTTCAATATCACTTATACAACTTTTATTATTTTTTAATCTATTAAGACCAAACAAACAAAAACATGTTTTTTTTTTCACTTTGTGTGTATTCGTGATAAAATGAAATAGACCCTGACTTATTACAATGTAAAAATAATAATAATGGGATTTATGTAATAACTTGTTGTATTATATTTGGCCTGTTTTAATTTTTAGGTTTGGGAGACAATAAAGCATAATTTAAACAGTCGAAAAGTGAATCTTGTTAGTTTTAATTCTAATGAACCTGCGCCCCAGCCGAAACCTTACACTATGCCTATTGATGATAATTTGGAACAGTTCACCGTATCAATCACTGGCGCAAATCCCACATTATCTGTCTACGATACGAAGGGTACTTTGGCCGTACCACCAAGAGTGAAAGATTTGCTCAACTTACCCAACATTAAAGTCGTCAATGTTCCAGTAAGTGTAAAAACTATTTAATTTCATTAGCGTGATAAATGTAACTATTTTTAATTTATTAATAAGATAAGCGAATGAATGTATACTTACTGTTTTCTCAAAGGACCCAGAGCCAGGCGAGTGGACAGTCAAAGTGGGAAGTGAATCAGGGTACACTGTTAGATCATCAGGACTCAGCAAATCTAATGTCAAGTTTAGTTACGGATTCTCTGTGATTCCCACTAGAAGCATGGCTGAAACAGCACATCGTCCTTTACAAGGTGACTAGACTAACAATAAATCTATTTTATTTTATACATCTATTTGGCTCTACATCCGGGATGGGCCTTGGTCTGCTTTACAAATCGTCTCCAAGATCACTGTCGGTCACCATAATCCTTCATCCTCTGATTCCTATTAAGACCAAGTCCTATAGGACGTCATCGGTCATCGACCCATTTCCTTCTGGGTTAACCCTCATTCTTCTTCTATACAAACTTCCTTTCATTGGCGTACCCTCCTCATGCTTATAAAACAGAAAATATCTTGTCCGTGCACAAGTACATCAAGCATTATAGAGACTAAATTGCAAATAATTACTTCAAAATTCCAAACCTATTTTTTTTTGTTTCCTCGCTACTAATAGTAGGAAAAGTATTATTTTCACCAAAAAATTTATTTTCGAGATTTCAACGGAATTATCCGTTTTGGGTGTTTTTAAGACCTCCTGAGTGGTTTTCAGCATGACGTATGTATGTGTGTTATCATCGTCGCGCCTAAGTTTTTTAACCTAGAGAGTTGAAACTTGGCAGATATATCAGTCCTTATCTGTAGTGGTGCCGCCCGGAAAATCAACCTTTTCCGCCATCTTGAACCCAGTTTACTGAGTCAGCAAAAATTAAAAAAAATCGTAATAAATCGATAATGGTTCTGATCGAGTTGAAATTTAGCATGAATGTACCATGTACCTCTCTGTATGACAAACAAGCCCACCAAATTTCATTTTGAAGTTATCAATTTTTGAATTTTTAATCTTTGACGGTTAATAATACCGAAAGTATAAATAGGATTTTGACATATCGTTGGAACTGGAAAAATTTAAGAAACGAGTATAAAATACCCGATGAAATTCCATTAATTAGTTTAAAAGTTATAAGCGAATGTAATTATTTATTAGTGCGATAATTTTGATGACGTCAAAGCTTGTTTACATCTGTCAAAATACCGCCAAACTTCAAATAATTTAATAAAATATAGGTATTAAAAATAGGTTCTTTTATTAGTTCAGAACGGTAACCCATCCAAGTACTGACCACGTCCAATGCTGCTTCCTCCTGCTGCGGAAGTGAGGAAAAGTTCCGAGGTACCCTGTACCCGATTTTTTTTATTAAGAAGTATACACCTACAACTACAAATTCCATTTGTATGGATATACTCGCTTCAAAGACCCCTGAGTTCACAAAACTGGTTTTACAAAAGTGTCTCTCTGTCGCGTGTATCTAGAGCCTACTGAAACACATAAACTACTAAACCGATTTCGTTCATAAACTATGGCAAACACATATTAATCTTATTTTTGGAGGTCCTGTATACAATATTCGTGAACAATTTGTTCTTATAAGCGGTTGAAATATTTCAATACTTCATAATGAAATAAGTAAAAAAAACAAAAACAAAGAACAATTATTATGGCGAATACCACTTTCTCTTTTTTGCTTCCTATCATTACTTCCTGATTTAATTAACGTATTGCTTCTAACAAATAGAAATTATAGTCACTATATTTAATAAAATAATAACAGACTTTAATTGATACTAATGAGACTTTTTTTATTGATTTATTTGTTTCAAATTTCTATAATTTGATTAATTGTATGTCACCATACTTTAAAGCCGCATGGCTAACTGACTCACTCACTCACTCACTGACATTAATGTNTCATACAAAAAAAACCCGATGAAATTCCATTAATTAGTTTAAAAGTTATAAGCGAATGTAATTATTTATTAGTGCGATAATTTTGATGACGTCAAAGCTTGTTTACATCTGTCAAAATACCGCCAAACTTCAAATAATTTAATAAAATATAGGTATTAAAAATAGGTTCTTTTATTAGTTCAGAACGGTAACCCATCCAAGTACTGACCACGTCCAATGCTGCTTCCTCCTGCTGCGGAAGTGAGGAAAAGTTCCGAGGTACCCTGTACCCGATTTTTTTATTAAGAAGTATACACCTACAACTACAAATTCCATTTGTATGGATATACTCGCTTCAAAGACCCCTGAGTTCACAAAACTGGTTTTACAAAAGTGTCTCTCTGTCGCGTGTATCTAGAGCCTACTGAAACACATAAACTACTAAACCGATTTCGTTCATAAACTATGGCAAACACATATTAATCTTATTTTTGGAGGTCCTGTATACAATATTCGTGAACAATTTGTTCTTATAAGCGGTTGAAATATTTCAATACTTCATAATGAAATAAGTAAAAAAAACAAAAAAACAAAGAACAATTATTAAGGCGAATACCACTTTCTCTTTTTTGCTTCCTATCATTACTTCCTGATTTAATTAACGTATTGCTTCTAACAAATAGAAATTATAGTCACTATATTTAATAAAATAATAACAGACTTTAATTGATACTAATGAGACTTTTTTTATTGATTTATTTGTTTCAAATTTCTATAATTTGATTAATTGTATGTCACCATACTTTAAAGCCGCATGGCTAACTGACTCACTCACTCACTCACTGACATTAATGTTTACCCACTTCCAGAAGAGCTAGAGACTTGTGGTTTGCGCCATTCGACGCGCCATGTCCGCATTGTGAACCCGAAATTTTGCCAAAATTTCATAGACCATAGTTGTTGTTAAAATTTTACAGACATTTTTAAGACATAGTTATCTATCTGTGTATGAATTTTCATTTCAATCTAATTAGTAGTTTTCTTTATTTCGAAGTTTTCTTTTTCTTTCATTTTTTTATAAGAAAGTGTTAAACAAAAGGGGGTGGGGGANCTCCACCTTACTCAAGCCCCTCTACAATTCCACAGCTTAAGATACTAGCTCACTTTCTTACCTTTGCACTGTTTGTTTACTTTCTCATATATAGACTGCAAATTATAAAACTGAATAATTACAATCTCCTACAACTTTACCTGATCTTACAAATACCATTACTATATAAGTACCTAGCATATATATACCTGGCCACTCGACGGGTGAAGGCTGGCCGTAGGCTAGCCAAAACCGGCGAGTAATACATCTAAAAGGAAAGAGAAATTTAATCTTGGTGCCTTATCAATAATCATATCAATCTGTACTTATTTATGAGGACGTTGAATTAGTTATTCAGATGGCTATTGGCTTCTGCAGTTTGAAACATCCAACCGCAAGCTCTATAACTCATTGTCAATGAGTTCCCGTCCAACTAGAAAGGAACTCATTAAAACTCATTAACACGAAATTCTAGGTTTTTTGTTGGTGACCTTCTGATGTTATTTTATTATACTTTAATTTCATTTAATTCCTCTCCCCACACATTTACAGTTTTTAAATTCTTAAGTTCGATTCATCCCGTCAAGTCAATGATATACAATGAAACCCAAAACCCATTAAAGACGTTTTTGTTAGGAGTGATATTTATCACACCTATCTAACCATGATTACTCTCAGAAGACCAGAACTTTATGTCTTTTGTTTAGCTTTAATTTATTAATAAACTCATTTGGTGTCTTACAGGAACTCAAAACTCATTGCTAATCAAAACGTCACTTCCTACTAGAGAGTGCAATCTTACTCACATCAGTCTTTTGGATTTCGAGGGCAAAGTGTTTGCTAAGATATTGTTAACACCTATTAATCACGAAGAAGGTTTATACGTAGGAGGACCTGTCCTTCCACCCAACAAATACTTTAATATGGAGGTAAGAAGTTTTCATCAAATTATCTAGTGTCAGAGGTATTAATATCTATTTTTTATGTTTTATCAAGTTCAAATGAAAGCATTCGTGCAAAAAATGTATATATCCGTACTTACATGCTAAATCTATAAATTAAAAAGTCAAATTTATTTTCAACTATAAAAAGGGTTGAAATTAACGAATCAACAAAAGCAAATATTTGGTTTGCTTAATAACCAAAATATTAATTGATATAAATGATCAAATTTCCTTTTTATGAACTTATTCGTGAAGATAGAAGGGTCCAGGAGAAAAAGGGTACATGTACATCAAACTCAATTTTTCAGGAGAATAAAAGCTAACTTATCTAACTCTAAAAAGTATAAAAAAAAGGAATATAAATAAACTTTTATCAAATTTAAAGTTAAATTTGATCAAAATACTTAAAAATTTAAAAAAAAATTGTGGAAAATAATGAAAAAATAAAAAAAATGAGGTGGCTATCAATACTTCGTCACTAGTTTTTAATGGTCCTTCCCTACAATCTTTTGGACAACTATCTATTTTAATATGCATTCAATTAATTCCTTTTTAATTTTTACGTGAGTCAGATCATTTTATGCCAAACTTAATAAAGCATTTTGTAGTACTCTTGGATGCCTAACAGATGGCTCTATAATCTCGAAATCCATCAAAATGTGACAGATATCCTTTTTCCCCTGTCTAATATACATAAGTAGGTATATGCATTATACTCGCAGTATAGTAAATAAATTAAATTTTCAATACTTAATATAGATCATTATTTGCTTCCAAGCTTACCGAAGGTAAAGAAACCTATGTGAACGTTCTGAAGAAGGAAAATATTTTATACCTAACACGGAAAAACATTACTAACATCAAACATCAGGGAAGTCACTAAATTTTTTCGAACATCTTCTACCATATACTATTGTCAAATTTATTTAATTTACCCCCGTTTTTTAAAACTGTTAAAATTGTTTTGATTTATTACATTAATTAAAGTATCAATTTAGGAACATTTAAAGAGTGGAAACGGTTTAAATTAATCTAGGACTACCTACTAGCAACTTTCGACAAACCATCCAAATTTCATAAAAATCAGATAAGTGCTTTTGATGATTAGATCTTATTTCTAAATAAATGTATGATTATGCACATGCATGGACGTGGAAGAGCAGCAAATAGGCAGGCGCATAAGGTTGAAATTTACATGGGACCAACAATGGGCTTATTATGGCCTGCCATCCAAATTTCAATCAAATCAGATGAGTAGTTTTTAAGATATGTTAGTTCGCAAAAATTTAGCGACAGTCAGAACGGATTTTCGTCTTAGAATTTTTGAAAACGTTGACCTAAAAATTGTTCGTTCTTCGGAACGATAACATAGCTTCGGTAAGCTCGGGAGTAAAACGGGGGAATTAAATATATTAGACAATAATGGCTTGTTAAAGTATTATAAAATCAATAAAGCACGTTATAGGATGCGAGGAAGCTATGTACTACACTAATTGGCAGTCTATTTTTAAATTTGTTCATATTTAACATTTTTTCCAGGCTCATGGATACGACTCAGGAGGACATAAACTCGTCAGAATTTTCCCATCAGCAATCACTCCTCAGTTGCCAGGTAAATTTACATTAACTAACATTTTTATATGTCTTTGTAAATAAGTAAATATAAAGAAGTATTAGCAAGATGTTTTATAATGTCACAATAAAAATATTAAGAAACTTGAGATTTTATTTGACTTATAATTAGTTCACAGTTCACACTTCACACACTCCAAATTTCAAGTCTCCACCTTTGTCCCAACTATAGCTTAATAATATAATACTCGATGCAATGCTTAAGTTGGGAGTTGCTCTTACGAATCCTTTTCCCGTGTATTACATATTTTAACATTTGTACAATAAATTATATAATATGTGCTATTCTAGATCTTCCCGAAGTCAACGTAAAACCAGACATGCTAGCAGTTGCTGGCGGCAACGTGAACTTGGAGTGCCATGTGGAATCTCTAGTTCCTGTAACTGTTAAATGGTTCAAAGATGGCCGAATTAAATCAGCAGTTGAATATAAGTAAGTCTATTGATACCATTCCATATTTTCAGCAAAAAAGAACAATAATTTGAAGTCCTATATTTCATTATCTTTTACGAACCGTTAAGGCCGTGGAAACAGGCTTAACTTTATAAATTTATAAAAAAGTAAAATTAAGGAAAAGAATTTCAAAAATCAAAGGAAAAAAAATATTTAAAAAATTCCAAGACCGAATTCCGTTTCAGACACCAGGGAACATTATTGGTCCCGTGTTTGTCTGTCTGTCGTTTAATTTATATGAACCGACATACCTTAAAAACTAATCGTCCAATTTTGATGGAATTTGGATGGTTCCTCATAATTAGCTAATTGTTGGTCCCATGTAAGTTTCAACCTTCTGCGCTCATTTGTTTCTCTTCCACATGCGCACAAACGTTCATTAATTTACACCTTTATCTTAAAAAGTACTCATCTGATTTTTAAGAAATTTGAATGGTTTGTCGAAAGTAGCCCATAGATTATAGATGGTCCTTTGATAATACTTAAACTGTCTGCACTCTGTAAACTTTGAGACCGTACTTTTATTCAATATACATATATATGTATGTATAAGATCGTCACCTCAATAGAAGAAGTAGATAACTCGAAATATGTTTTGAGATAATGGCCTAAAACATTTTTTTTTTTTTTTTTTTTTTTTTTTTTTTTTTTTTTTTTTTTTTTTTTTTTTTTTTTTTTTTT
>KZ651052.1:598394-610104 GCA_001010745.2 Gerris buenoi | reverse complement strand
TGAAAATGCGATACATATTTGTAATCTACATTTCAATACCTTTGAAATGATACCCAACTTGAAAATTACAAAAAATGTAAAATATTGCGCGGTGATCGCAATTGATCGCAGATCGCAGAAATTTGGAGTGTTAAAGTTCGCAATAGGTTTTCTGTTTTTGGGCAAAAAAGTTTAACTTATATACCAAATTTCAAGTCAATAGCGTCATTAGGTTGGGAGATATAATCCAAGTTGCGACGGACGGACGGACAGACGCACTACCAAAAGCATAAGGGTTTCTAGGACGACCTCGAAACCCTAAAAAGGAACATGTTTTCCAAATTTCAACTATATTGGTAAATTTTTACTTAAGTTATTGTCAGACACGTAAACGTTACTGACAGTCAAGCAGATAGATACATATTTTGTTGTATGTGAGAAGCTCGATTCAATAATAACTGCCCACATTAAAAAAAACATTAAACTTTAGTAATTGTGATTTTTTTTTTTTAATAAACTGGTCATTTTTTTAACAATTTAAGTTACAGAAACTCAAATGGTCAAAACTCAAAATGGGAAACCATTCAGCTATACTAATATATCATGGTTTCTAGTAGGTTGTCCCTTTTTTCTCTATTAAGTGTTCTAGAACTCTTTTTATCTAACCCTTAACGACCCCCATCTGGAATACTAATATATCGTTTTGCTTATGTCAGTCTAAATAAAGCTTTTTAAGAAGAAAATTATCATCAGAGGAACACGTTAAATGTATTTGTTCTAGATGCTAAGTTGGAGAGTGAAGGTGAATATACTTGTACAGCTAAAAATCCATTTGGCCACGATGAAGTTAAAATCAATATTACTTTAACTGGACTCGGTAAGTTCAATCAATACTTATTTTAATGTTATAATTACATTAAAAAAAATTAGTTGATTAAAATTAACAATAGTAAATTGCTGTCTGTAGAAAAGCCAAGCATTAGTGGTAGCGAAACGGAATGGAACGTTAAAGGACTAGTCGGCCAAAGAATAGAACTTCCTTGTCTTTTGCTTGCTGGAAATCCACTTGCAAACATCACTTGGTTTAAGGATGGAATTAGACTGACACCCAGCATTTACAATAACATTGTTTTAGTAAGTTCTACTTTTATGTTCAATATTTTTTAGGATCTACTATTTCCAAGGTAGGTTTGCTCATTATTTATTATTGATTTTTAGCAGTTCTTTCTTACAATTTATTTGTTAAGGTAAAAACACATGGGATAGAAAACTAGTGTATAGTTTTAGTATAGTGTGACTAGCTGTGTGACCGATTCGTATAATCCAAACTATTCGTATAGTTGAACTATACCCTAGTTTTTTTTTATCCCCATATGACCACTTTTTTTTATAGACTATACGAAAACTTGCAGCTATACCAACAAGAACGGATAGGATATAGTTGATAGCTCTAGCAGTTTTTCTAATTTTTTTTTTCTTTAGCGGCATAAGGTGTTACAAAGTTTTTGAGTTAATTACTCAGATTGTCGAGTTACTCTCATTTCCACATTGTCTCATGTATCCTCTTAAACAAATAAAATACTAAAAGTTGTTATTAGTTATTTTTGCTGTTGATTAGGTTGATTGCTTGTAGACCAAAATGTGTCTAGTTTAATTCATGGCAACGTGTACAAATTTAAACTTGGGCAAACATAGTTTTAGCTAGCGCATTAATTTAGCCAATCATAAACAAAAAATAAGGATGTGCCTCAATTGGTGGTTTTCCTGAGATTAAAGAAATACCTTCCCCCAATGATAATGTGAATAACAAAGGACTGTAGACTAAGGACCATGCCCAAATAAAAATATGTTTTACCTTTTTTATGTAACTAATGTTTGATTTCAGACTAATGGATCCTTTGTAATTCCTGTATTGACATTAAGACATGTTGGAACTTACAAGTGTCAAGCCCAGAATATAATCGGAAGTGATAATAAGCACTACTCTCTCAGTACTTATGGTGAGTTTAAATTTTAGTTTTGCTTCAATTTATTATGCATTTTTCTTCATGAATAACTAATTAAATTATCTGATAATATATTCTAGATGCTCCGAAGATGAATATGAGCTTAGGATCATTTATTCTCGCTAAACTAGGAACGAATGTAACTCTACCTTGTCACATACGGGGAGACCCTCAACCTGTGGTAACTTGGTACAAGGAGAGCACTGTTGTAGACAGACCTTTCAGAGGGTAATCATTATTTTCATTCTCTCTTGTTATATATTATATGTAAACAGTGGAGCGCCACTTAATGTTATCAAACTCTCAGTGTGACCAAAATAGCTTGGAACGGGCCCACCTAAAACCAATGCATTAAATATTTTTCGTTTATTGTGATCAAAGTCGAGCCCATTCGATTTTTTTAATCAAAATTGTCAGATAAGTTTTTTTCCCCCCAAAAGATCTATTATTTGACATTATATTATATATTTTCATGATATTTATGTATACAGTTTTGAACAGTTTTAGAATAAATGGTTCAGATAATTTATATATCTCAAATGTGAATGAGGAAGATTCTGGAAGGTATATTTGCAAGGCAGAAAACATCGCTGGAATAGCTCGGAGAGCCATCATCTTGAGTGTTATAAGTAATAAATATTTGTTTATTTAGTTTATTAATAATTAATATGATTAATAAGGAATTTGAGATGTGTAATGTGTTACCTTCTCTATGATTTAACTTTAAGGGTATGACCACAGTGCTTGCTAGTTCCGAATCAGGTTTGGACTCCCAAAACAAGGGTGAGAATTAAACAGTGTGCCACCCAAGTGGTGTCCACTTTGAGTGGCATAAAAAGCAAGCAACTACTTGTGTACACAAGGTTTAAAGTCAGAGACTTTACTGGAATGTTTTAACCATTCTTGTTTCAGATTCAGAATTCAGAATGCTATCAGTGTACTTGGACTGTAGTTTGTAGATGTTTAAGAAACCTTTTTCTTGGTTTTATATATTATATTTTGTTTGTGTTGTTTTGCGTCAATTTATTTTTTTAATTATAATATAAGGAATAAAAAAATGTTAGTAGAAAGTTTCCTCTTCTATTCTAAAATATTTTTTAAAAAATAAATAAATTACATTCCCTATCTTTTTTTAACTGCTCAAAAAAGTGTTGTACTCATATCCCAAATTTTCACTTCTCAACTTATTAATTCCTCGAACAGCAATTATTTCGCATTTTAATTTTAAATGAACTAGCACGCTATTTGACTGTACGTTTACAACTGCAGGCTTTTCTATCTGCTTCCACTGCGGCCCTTTCTTCAAGCTGACTTTTTACGAAGTCTGAACCTGATTCGGAACAATCGTGCACCAAGGGCACTGTGGCATAGGGTGGCTCATTTTTACTTTACATTTTTCTTTGTTAATCTTATCAAAAATTACTTTATTATATTATTTCAGCTCATAATTTAGTATACTTTGAACTTAATAAAGCTTAATATAAGAATGAAAGGCCCTGATAAATAAAGATAAATTATGAAAGACCTTGATAAATAAAGATGAATTTTTCAAGAAGTATAATATTTGTTTTCCAGGCTCACCAAGAATCTTGAATGTCCCTCGTGAGGTGTCGGCTGTGTCTGGCGATGTAGTCTTCCTTAACTGTCCTACCGCTGGAATACCAAGGCCCACTATTCGTTGGTTAAAAAATAATCGCCCACTTCATCATGTGCGGGGATCCATTGGAAATAACTATTTAAGGTGTGTTGAGAGATTAATTCTATATTGTACATTAATGTTTGTACATTAATGTTAACAATTCTTATGAATTAATATGCATGCATGTACATCATTAACTCTGCTCTTTTTTTTCTCTTTTTTTTTTAATTATGTAGCAATTTTTTTCTGGAACTATCAATTTCATATTATGGATGTCCACCTGTATTTTTATGAGGTTACATTTGTTTAATAATTGTTACAAAATTTTATTAAAAATATTTTCAGGTTCTTTTCTGATCCATCAGATTCTGGTGAATACACCTGCATTGCTGAAAATAAAGCAGGGGAGGATCGAGCTACTACCCACCTAATGATTCTAGGTATGGATTTATGTTGTAATCCTTATTTTCAATTAAAAATTTTTGGATCTGGAGAATTATTCATTATTATCTATTTTCAACAATTGTTAATTTAACACATTATCTGCTCTGATGAGAAATATCTTCTGTTTAGAATATGTTCTTCTAAATTCTTGGGATTTTTACTAAATTATTTTTAGTTGGTTAAGTTTTTTAGGCATTTGTTTAATCTTCATTGATCTGCTCAACGCCTAACTTTAGTCCTTCAGTATGCGTTGTTTTGTTTGTTCATCAAAAAACAGAATGCATCACCCTGAAGATGCCTCTAGCACAAGAGGCGAAACATTAGAAACATCATCCTCTATAACATGGTCACCACCAGAAGATCTAGAACTCCACCTTGTTCAATAACTTTGTTCTATAACACAACTCTTTGTACAAGCTGCTTGGAATGTATGAATGAGTGCTCCAATTATATAGATATTTTATTTTCTTATTCTTGTTTGTCTATTCTAGTATGTGTATTTAACTATACATATTTTGTTTTGTAAAATGTAAACTATTATCAACATATATACTCCATGGACCTACCTTTCTTAATGGTAATATTTTTATATTTATCAAAAATAAATTTAACAAATGTTTCATTTTGTAAACTTTAAGAACCACCCAAAATTGATGAAACAACTGAAGATTTAATAGAAGGCATTCTTGGAGGAAGTGTAGAATTGCCTTGTCAAGTGAGTGGAACTCCTAGACCATTCATAATATGGCAACATAAAGGACAAACTATCAAGAAAATTCTTCCTAGGTATATAATTTCTTCTTTAGATTTTGTATTATTTGTGTCATCTATATGTGTATAATTGTAGTATAGCGTAGAACCTCTCTATGGGCAGATAAATCAAATTTTTATTGTAAAAATCAAATAAAAACAGAAAAATGCCTTTAAAATATTACAGTACTCCACACAAAAATATATAAACTGTTAACCTAACTACAACTGTCAGGTGTTGATAGATATATTTTTAAAAACAGTGGTAAACAGATCTTTTGTATTTTATACAACAGGTGAGCAAAGTTGGTACCACAGATTTTGTATGTGGATTCACCTCCCAGCTGAGGGCCCGGATTACCCAATAAGGGGACTTCTACTGCTGTAATATTATTAATTTTGCACTATTTATTTAGTTCTTTTTTCCCCCAGTGGTAATTCCTCTGTGAGCCTCCCTTTAACTAATTTAACCGAAGAACACAAAGGGACTTACATCTGTATTGCTAGTAATAAGGCTGGATCCAGTAGAAGAACAGTAGAATTATCAGTACTTGGTATGTAACTATCACTTAGCGATTACTCTTAATTTTATTCACTTTGTCGTGGAACTCATACTAATAATGTCAAAATTTCATTGATCTAATTATACTATTTATCTGTAAAAAGTGCAGGATCTACACTACTGCACTACTGGGGTTTTTAAAGTTTTTTTTTAATTATCAATTTTAATTATTTAAATGTGAAATCTAATAACTTTATTTTTTTCAGTACCTCCTGTAATTGATGACTGGGAAGGTCCTTTTAAAGTAATTCCAGGTGACACTATTACAGTAGCCTGCAATGTTTATGGTTTTCCCAAGCCTACTATTAAATGGGTAAAAAATGGACAACCTCTACCTCCTGAATTCTTCACCCACAATAATATATTGAGGTAACAATGTTATTTTTTTGTCTCACTTATTTTATCTCCTAAGAACCATTTAAACTTCAATACCTGAGACCCTTTTAAAAAGTTTATATTATTAACTATTTATTATTAATTAATCATATTTGAATTAATTGCAGGTTTATTGTAGAATCGTCACATTCTGGTAATTACACATGCATAGCTGAAAACAAAGCTGGAAATGATACAAAAGATGTACTTATTAGTGTTTATGGTAAATTTTATTATTATTGTCCCTTTTTCTTTAAAGCGGCCCACACACTAACAGTTTAACTGAAGATAATGATCTGACAGTCCACGGAGCTTGACCACACACTCGTCAGTTTTCCTTAAGATGACGGACTGCAGTCGGAGGTGAACTGTAGGTGTGTGGAGGGTAGAGGCGAGGATCGAATGGAAGGAGAGACGACAGTCCATGGACTGTCAGGCCTGTGCCTCAATGACAAAGTCGCCCTAAACTATCAGTCGGCTAAACTATCAGTAGAGTGGATCGTCCTTATTTTGTTTATTTCCCTCCGTCGCTTCGGACTGCAGTTAAAAATCGACAGATATCGGCCTGCAGGCATTTATCACACATTGTACGGCGCATACAGGCACAGATCTGTAGTTCTTTACGATTGCCTGCAGGCGGTGGACGGTTAATGTGTGGTGGTCTGAGATTTTGGCCTTACGTTAATCTTATAGGATAAACTGTAAGTGTGTGGGCCCCTTAACTCTTAACTCTTATTACAAAAATTAAAGAATTGCTAATGTATTTTTCAATAAAACACAAAAAAGTAATAATAAATTGATTTTAAATTATCCTACTCCAATTTCTTCAGTGATCAATTAGACAAATTAAAAATCCCTATCATTCAAGTTCCTTTTATTTTATCTTATTTTTAATTTTTTATTATTATTTTAAGAGGCTCCACGATTTGTGTTGGAACAGTCTGAGGATATGGAGATACTACAGGGTAGTGATGTAAGAATACTTTGTTCAGCCAAAGGTGACCCTAAACCTGTCATAAGTTGGTTCTATAATGGAAGGATATTGGAGATAAAAAATAATATGTGAGTACTACTTAATATGTTCAAATAGATCAAAAATAGGGAAATTAATTTTTCCCATAAGGGTTTTCACAAAGATTTCAGGGGATGTGAGAGAAAAAGGAAACGAGCTCAAATTAAAATTAAACGATTTTGAAGATAGTCTAGAATATTGAGAACTTTTTAAACCCATGTGACCATATGTTTTATTTGCCAAATTTCTTTAGTGATATTGATATTAAAGAGAAATCTTTACTTCATATAGAAGTCTTTGGTCAAATGTCAAAATTAGTGATTTCATTATAAAAAAAAGAAATGTTGTATTCATTTCAGCCGTTTCTTCCAGGATAAGGATGTCATGTTAATTAATCATTTTGATGAAGTCGATGAAGGTATTTACGAATGTGCTGCCACAAATAAAGCAGGATCAAATAGTAGAAGTATTAAAATGAATGTTCTTGGTGAGTGCTAAATAATTTTCTATATTTTTGTTTTCATCCATTAGGTTTAAGAATAAATATATATTAAAACAGTTTTATCTACTCCAACTCTAGAATCCAGCTTGATTTAATTTTATATTTATAAAAGAGTTATAGAGAAAGGGCTGTACGTACAATTTTAAGTTTCCACTTTACATTGGTGTACATTTCTTATTATTTTTATTAATTTATAATTGCAAGATAAAAAGAACTTTTTATATACTACATTTTAAATATTCTGTAATAAATCATAAGTGTTAAACCTGTCAAAATGAAGATCGTAAATATTGGACATGTCAAAACAAATAAAATAACTTACGGATTTTTTCCGAACTAACTTTTCATACATCAAAATTTGCTGAAAGCGACTTAAATTTTTCTAAAAGATGGCTGAAAGTATTAAAATAATGCATTGTCATCGAGTTCTGAGCTATTCTAAAAGTTTAAAATGTCTAGCTACTCGGGAAGTTAGTTAAAAATCGATTGTCAGATTTGTACTAGACAAAAAAACAAGAAACCAAGCTAATAAAAATGTAGTAAAAAGTAGGATTTTGTTTACATGCTTTTTTCCAATTAAACTAAATATTTTTCCAGAATAAATTAATGAACAAAATGCTAAGGTGTTCATTTGATGAGGCTGTCACAGAATTATTTTTGATGCAACGATATGCAATATCGTTCTTAAAAAAGTTTTCTTAACTACTATCATTTGAGAAAATTATAGACGTGAAGAGATAGATCCTGTCCTTCACCAAAAAAAAATTATATTTTTCCAATCATATATTATTTTGCTAAATTGAGCCAAGAGTGGGAGCTGATAAATTCTATATTTTGCAAGCTTATAATTTTAGTAGAAACCATTGAAGGTTTAAAGTGGGGGTCAAGCTCCATTTGCATGGTATCCCTTTAAAATATAAATTCAATGCATATTATTGCTGACTGCTGACCAGTTTTGGTCACTTTAATTGGGCCACTCTTTGTTGGTGATTGAATTTACTCTATAAATTGTTGATTAAATCCTCACATTTAATTTTCTGGCATTGTTTTAGTTCCACCGAAGGTAACTAAATGGTCGGATGATATGAGTGTAAAAGAAGGCAATGAAGTGATCCTTAGTTGCGATGTGAAAGGTAAACCAGAGCCACTTGTGGCTTGGAAAAAGAATGGAACACCTTTACCTTCTGATCTCAGCTACAGGGGAAATAAAATCAGGTAATAATAACACGAAACAAAGAAATAATCACAGTTAATATTATTCCTAGTTTATAAAAAGATATAATTTTACTAGTTTTTTTGTGGCTTTAATTTATTGATAATTATTTTGTGGAAAATTTCAGGTTTATAGCAACTGAGGCAGATAAGGGTAATTATAGCTGTCATGCCAGTAACAAAGTTGGGAATGACGTAAAGCACACATTTTTAATTGTTAAAGGTAAGAATTTATTATTAGAAGTTATTTCAACACATAGTTCCACTAACATAGTTTTTTTTTGAGGTTGCAAAAATTGATTTTAACTTCAAAACAACATAGCTTAGCTAATTTACATAATTAATTGTACTGATTCTTTAAAAATTGGGACATGATGCTTTTTTTTGTAGCACTATTTGTTGTAATTTTATTTACCCTTAATGTCCCTTAAACAAAATTAGAGTTTCACAACACTGAAAGTTTCAATGTTTTAAATTCATAAATCCGCCTTATCAGTCATCTAAAATGGCTGGTCCAAACTATGCCACCCTATGTGGCTTAAAAAATATTTTGCCACCTACCCTATTTTCCAGATTTGGCCCCTTCTGACTTCCATCTCTTTCTTCAGCCAAAAAGTAACTTGTCAAGGTGTTTTTAATTAATGAAGTGGTATTGGCTGTGGCTGTTAATGATCTTTTGAAAAAATATAGAAGCCGCTAATGCATCAACTTTAAGGATAGCTATGTGGAATAATGAAATATGTCGTATTTATAAGTTGAGTTTTATTTATTTATTATTTTTTTAGTTCATCCTCAGATTGTGGGTGATCAGGAAGAAGATATAGTTGTTCTTCATGGTGATGGACTTGAACTCAAATGTAAAGCAAAAGGGGTTCCAGAACCAATCATATCTTGGAACTTCAATTCTACCTTAATCAACAACCTACCGAATGCTGCTTTCAAGTATTTACATATTCTTTTCTACATAATTAATTATACAATAGATCCTCTCTTAACCAAAATCGTTAACCAGTATATTTTTTTAAATTGTATAACAATAACTAGCTGGATACCCACCCGTGCTTCGCTACGGAGTGTTTTTAAATTTGATAAGTTTATGAACTACCAGGAAAGCATACACATTATTTTACTATGCGAGAATATCTAGATTCTATCCCTACTACTTATATCCCCCTCCTCTTTGATAAATCATTTCCAAATACCCTAAATTTATCCCCCTCCTAAATGAAAATATGACAAAACTGTACATAACAACAATTACTGTACTCTAAAAGAGCTTTTCAACGATATGCATCATGAAGGGTATTCATTACTTTGACATTTGTACCCCGTACCCCTGTGTACAAAAATTAAATTTCGAAAATTCATGTTGATAGTTTTTTTCCCCTTGCTTTGTAGGCCAATTGTGCAAATTTTCATCAAGATCTGACTACAACTGTAGATTTGTATAAAGAACATACATACATTCGTTGACTTTTATATATATATGGCCGCCATCTTGAATCAAAATGCCCGATTGGTAAACTATTTATCAAAAGTTACTAATTTCATAAAAGGAAGCCAACTTCTAAATTTCAAGGTTCTAGTACAATTGGTTCCGGAGATATCGTCTTGTCGAATTTTGTATATAAATGGCCGCCATCTTGAATAAAGATGGCGGATTTTTAAAATATTTCTTAGCGAGCACCTAGGAGGTAAGAGGAACACACCTACAAAATTTCATGGTCGTAGGTCCAGCGGTTTCAGAGATATCGTGATGTGTCAGTCAGTCAGTCAGTCAGTCAGTGGTATTTGGATTTTATATATATAGATTTTTACAAACGAAGTTGGGCTACTTAAATAAAGAGAAAGATAGAAGATTTTTTTAAAAAACAGTAGGCCTACAGTAAATGATTGACAGTGGTAGTTGTTAAAATGTATATACAAAATTGACGTAAAATCTATGCTCCTAAATAAAAACATATATAATATGTGTTATGAAACCTTTAGCTTCAAAAATGACTATTAACTTCTACTATAAATTTTGGTTATCCAAAATCATTCCCACCCCATTTATTTTGGTTAACAGTGGTTCTACTTTAGTTTCATACCTTTTTTTTAGTAATAGATACATATATGCTTAGACCCTTGACTGACTAATTATATTGTATTGGTGTTTGTAAAACATGTTTTCACGTGCTTGCTTAGCACTAATTATGAGTATTTTTTATTTTTTATTTTTTTTAATTCACTCAGTGTTTACTTGTAACCTAATTTCCCATAAGAGACCACATAACACTAACAAAGGAAGTATCCAGTGGTATTGGATATTAGAGAGGATAATTTTTTAGTTTTATGAGTGTATGAAAAGAAGATGTACAAGAACTCTGTAAACTTATTCTCAACCCAGTAAATTCATCTATTTACATTTCAAACTACCACTACTTATCAATCTCCTTCTATACCTGTCTTCCGTTAATTTGGCCAGGTTGATTAATTTTAATGTGGTTACCAATTTTACTATGAAAGTAATAAAAAATAAATAAATAAAAGAAAGGGCCAATTGCTAGAAAAAAAAATCCTGTTACTGACAGGAGAGATGATTTGAGGCATTTTTTAAGTCAAGGTCTGGGGAGGTAGGATAAGGTGTGGTTGTTATTTAAGGTGGATTAGCCCAGCTGATCTGGTCTCACTAAGTTCCACACTTCCTCGGACTGAAAAACCCGGTCGTGTAACTTGTGTTGCTGATCACGTTTGGGGTGAAACCAGACAGGGCAGTTGGATGGAGATTACATTCGACTTAGGGTTGAAAAGAAAGGAACTATAGGCCCTTCCAACTTCACCCTTCGATCTGACAGTGTAATCCTCTTCATCGAACCCAATTTCCCTGTCTCCTTAAGGAAAAGCTGAATGGATGGAACTGGGTCGGGCCGTGTAAATGCAACTCCCTGTTGATTGGTGCTCCTCTGGCCAGGACTAGGGCCAGACTGTCAGAATCCCACACTACCTGATAGCCTAGGGGTTTTTACCCACCTTATAGAAAAAGACAATACTTTATACTTTGAATAAATAGTTATGTAATTATTCTTTTGAATACTTGTTTCAGGTTGAAAGGATCGAATCTGTTTATTCCTAAGATAGATTTCCACAACGCAGGACTCTACTTATGTTTGGCTAATAACTCACTTGGAACAGCTCAAAAATCATTCCAAGTAACTGTCCACGGTATAAAACAATTATAACATGCATT
>KZ651052.1:578361-597239 GCA_001010745.2 Gerris buenoi | reverse complement strand
TTGAACCACTTCCCGTCATTCAATCTACTCCAAATTTCGCACATAGAAACAACTAAGGTGAAGAATACAGAAACCAAAATAATAATATTAACAAACAAAATGGCGTCATATTTCTTTGCTTTTTAAGTTTCATCGCACACCTATTACCCAAATTTTGAACCACTTCCCGTCATTCAATCTTCACCAAATTTTGCACATAGAAACAACTAAGGTGAAGAACACAGAAACAAAACAAAATATTGAACCTAAGACCAGTTTTCAAAAATGGAATTTTATATTAATTATTATTATTAAAAGTTGATTTTTGTTTTATTCCTTAGATACTATGTTGTGCCAAGTAATTGTTTGTCAATGTGAAATTGTTAATTAAAGTTCAATTTACTACCTCTGTGCTTTATTTTTACTGAAAACTGGCAAGTTAAAAAAAAAACTTAAAAATAATTTGTTGTATAATGATACTCTTTGTTTTCTCCTAATATGTTTTTTCCTTCAAAGAGCTAAGAATAACTAATAATAGACTCAACAAGCTTTTCTATTCCTTTTTACTAAAGGATATTTTTGAATGTTATTTTTCAGTACCTCCATCTATTACGGATGAGTCGCAAGATGCAATTACTTTGAAGGAAGGAGATGATTTTTCAATATCTTGTTCCTCTTATGGAGTTCCAACACCTGATATCTTTTGGATAAATAATGACAGAATCTACAAGAAGGGGTTTCATAATGGTAGAATAATGTTTCAAAATTTTAAATAAACAGTTAGTCGTATTTGAGATTGAAAGTGCTGACAAATAAATTCTCGGAAGCATTATTCAAAGCAAAGAACTGTTTTTGCTCTTTTCCATCCAAATTATATTTTTTCTTTTTAAAAAAAATTATATCAATAATGGATTAAATTGCTATTTCATCTCATTCAATGACAAGAATTGTGTTAAAATACTTTTTTTTTTTTTTTTAATATTTTCCAAAGTTTATTTATTGGTAGGCACTTATTTAGACTTTTACTCCCCTTATTAAAAAACAGAAGTGAGAAATTCTAGGCAATGTTCTTCTTGACTGTTACTCCCTTTATAAAAACATAAGTGTGATATTCCTTTGTCCCAAAGTACATTGGAGGATAAGGTGGCAGGTGCAATTATTTTATGAATTAAATTTGAATAATGAACAAAACCTATCTACTATTAACAAGTATTTACAGAAACTTCATGAAATAATGAACCTTGTATTGTCTTTTTCCTGATTGAAAATGACATTGGTATTTTTTTCAGAGCATTATGTTGTAATGAATGATCATACGTTAATTATTTCTAATGCCCAGTTGGATATGAGTGGAAACTATTTCTGTGTTGCGACAAATATAGAAGGATCTGCAATGAAAAATTACACAATCGATGTTGTTGGTAAGTACTAATTTTAGTTTTTTTTTTTGTTTTTTTTTTTTGACATACGAAAAACCTATTTAGGTTATTGTAAGGTATCGCATTCAATTTTATTTTCTATCTTACAGCATCTGAAAAAGATCCAGAATCAGAAAGTAAAAACATGACATTGGTTGAGATTGAAGAATCAGATGATGGAGTACTTAATTGTCCTCTGACTGAAGGTCCTATTAGTTGGCTTAAAGTATGTTAATTTTTCACCTATTTATTGATATAAAATGTATTTTATTCATAAAAAATTGAAAAACTTTGTTCGTTCTTTAAGAAATGTTATAAATCTTATATTGTCGGACAATTGATCTGGAACCTGCTGTACCATTACTTGCAGGATTTAAAAGATTTTAATAAATTATAATATAAAGGGATTGATTCTAGTGTTTGATTTTTGAGCTTTATTTTCACATTGATGTTTGTTAGAATATTGTAAATAGTTTGATTTTGTGTAAAAGCCATTTTTTTTTTTTTTTTTAACTTGAATTGTGCTCATTGAATTTAGCTTATATTACCAGGGCAAAAGCTGTATATTTTTACTTTTCCTTACCTTTAAAGGTTTTAAATAGTATTTTATATAATAAGGTTTTAATTTTTTTCCGAGATTTCAACAGAATTATCTGTTTTGGGTGTTTTTAAGACCATTTGAGTTGGTTTCAGATGGAAGTCTGTCTGTTTGTATCGAAAAACTCTCACAGTTTTTAAGTTAAACAGTTGAAACTTGGTACAAAAATTAGTCCATACCTGTTTGTAGTTGTACCACCCGGAAAATCATAGGCCCTGATAGGCCCTTTGCACCACTTTTACTTATGACTTCATTATTACTCTAAATATGTTAATTATGTATCTGTAATGAAGTAAACAAACAAATAATAATATTCGAAATGAATATTGAGACTTTTAGGTTTTTGCTTGTAAATTATGAGACTTGAAAATGATTTAAATATGTTTTCATGAAATTATTATTTACCTTTTGTGTCTGCAACTATAACAGATTAAGTGCTAACAGGGGCGAGTGCATTCTATTGTCCCTATTAGGGTAAGTGTCCATCTGAGACTTTGTAGTATCGAGACTCACTCTCGAGATTGAAATCCCTAGTGGGCATGGGGCTTAGACTAGTCTTGGAGACTCGCCGACTCTCCGAGACTCGGGAGAGGATGATGTTGCTCTCAAGTGGATAAGGTTCTGAGATTAATCTCGAGACTAGCTCTCGAGATTTAGTCTTAGATGGACACTTACCCTTAGGGCGAGTATACCCAAGTGTTAATAAATTAGTCCAGTCAAATTAGGTTTTTATCTTGCATTAAATCATGTAGTTCCAATTTTTTCAGGAATGTGTAGAGGATGGTCCCCTGAACAACGCCTAATAAAGTCCCATCGATTTCAGGCGCCGCTAGCGGTGGGAGGGGGGGCAAAAGGTCACATTTTTCAGTTTTCGGCGTTTATCTCGAAAACGGTACGTCGCACAGAAAATGTTATTCTATTCAAAATTAAAGCTGATAAAATTTCAAACAAAAATGTACCTATGCATTTTTTTCCTACGGCCAACAGTTTTGGAGCTTTAGAGTCGACAAAAAACAGTATTTTCAAAAATAAACATTTATTCACATTTTATTGTTTACATATTTTATTTGAATTATGTTGATATTTGAATGATGTTTTAATAATTTAGTGAGGATATAAAAATTGTTTTGGGGCTATTAGCTGCCGAAGGGTGTAGGCAGCTAGAGCCTGCAGCTTCTTGAGTTGTAGAGGGGGGGAGTCAGTGCCACAGCGCTCAAACGTGACTTTTTTCAGGTTTTTGCTCATATCTCCAAAACTATTGCTCTTAGGGGAAATTTTTTTATTGAAAATTGAAGCTGATAAAATTTCAAACAAAAATGTTTGAATGCATGTTTTACCTACGACCAACAGTTTTGGAGCTATAGGGTCGACAAAAAACATTATATTCACATTTTTTTAAATTTAAATTTTTTACTACACACTTCGGCAGCTTATAGCCCTAAAAAAATTGGTCTATCCTCATCATTAAAATAATTCATGAAAGGGATATGTTATTTTACATTAAATTTAATTTTTGAAAATACTGATTTTTGTCGACCCTATAGCTTTAAAACTGTTGGTCGTAGGTAAAACATGCATTCAAACATTTTTGTTTGAAATTTTATCAGCTTCAATTTTCAATAAAAAAATTTCCCCTAAGAGCAATAGTTTTGGAGATATGAGCAAAAACCTGAAAATAGTCACGTTTGAGCGCTGTGGTACTGACTCCCCCCCTCTACAACTCAAGAAGCTGCAGGCTCTAGCTGCCTACACCCTTCGGCAGCTAATAGCCCCAAACAAATTTTTATATCCTCACATTTAAATTATTAAAACATCATTCAAATATCAACATAATTCGAATAAAATATATAAACAATAAAATGTGAATAAATGTTTATTTTTGAAAATACTGTTATTTATCAACTCTAAAGCTCCAAAACTGTTGGCCGTAGGGAAAAAATGCATATGTACTTTTTTGTTTGAAATTTTATCAGCTTTAATTTCAAATCGAGATAAACGCCGAAAACTGAAAAATGTGACCTTTTGCCCCCCCCTCCCACCGCTAGCGGCGCCTAAAATCGATGGGACTTTATTAGGCGTTGTTCAGGGGACCATCCTCTACACATTCCTGAAAAAATTGGAACTACATGATTTAATGCAAGATACGAAGCCATTTTGAGCTAATTTGACTGGACTAAATAGTCTTTTAGGATGGATGATGATGTATAAAAAAAAAAAATCAAATACTAAGGATAACTCAAATTTCTTTGTAATACCTGGGATTTACAAAGTAAATCTTGCCAAATCTACATGATAAAATTAGAAGAATCTCATTGCATACGCTAGTCATTTCTGCCTTTATCTAGAAAAATATTGTCACCTTGAGTTCATATTCCTAACAAAACTTTATTTCTACTAAGTTTAAATCAATTGACATCGTTCCTATAATGTAAGTATCCTAAAATTTCATTAAGAATATTTTTTTCAGGATAATGATGGGATTGATCTATCTGGAAATGAAAGAGCAGATGATATTCACTTGCAGCTTCTAGACGGAGGTCGCACCCTTAAACTTGGCGAGGCTTATCCGTCTGATTCTGGAATTTACACTTGTTACACGGACTATGGAACAAGTGCACAGTTCTTTGTCAAGGTTCTTGTTAGGCCTTACTTCTTACAAGAGTTCCCTCAAACAGAATTTGAACTTAAACTTGGAGATCAACTAACACTTGACTGCAATGCAGCTGGTAATCCAACTCCCAAGGTACCAATTTTGTATTATTAAATTTTTATTTCATAATTAGTAATTAATATAGTCCAGGAGATAGTGTGTAAAAAAGTGTATGACTAACATCAAGCTAGAATTTTGTGTATAAGTTAATGTTTTGGTGCCTTTTAAGAATGTATGGTCGGCTAAGTTCGTCTGTGGGACATAGCTTGGCAATAGGCTTTTGAAATAAACAAACCGATGGAGAGCGATCATATCCTGTCGCTGATTTTTGGTGGACAATATGATTTTCATGATCCTGAGTACGAACTTTGTTAGTTGACCAATAATAATCAAGTTAATGGTAGTTTGTCACTTAATATGTTAGTTAGTCAAATATTACTCAAAATTAAAGTGTTCTCCTGTCAAGGGACAAACTACCATCAACATGATTTTTGGTCTACTAACTATGTTCGTACTTAGGATCATAAAACTCACCTTGTCCACCAAAAAAGGGCGGGACATTTCTAATGCCTATTGTCATGCTATGTCCCACAGACAAACTTAGCCAGCCATATATTCTTAAAAGGCACCAAAATATTTACTTATGCACAAAATTCTAGCTTGATGTTAGTCAGACACTTTTTTGCACTCTATCTCCTGGACTAATACTTTGAATTTTAACTTTCACTTTAAAAATAGATTATTTTATACCTATATTATCCAATCTCCAGATAAAATCCTAAGGTATTAGCTTAAAAATCTTATTTGCCATTCCTATCCTAGGGTTTGACACCACGAGTGTTTTACCTCATTTCTTAGGGAATCATTTCCAAACATATAATCTCGAGAAAATAGGAACTGGATAAAGGCATTAACTTAAATATGGAGGTTTAAGTTAATACTTGACAGTTGACCCTGATTATAAAATTCTCCTTTTTCACGAGCCTTCACAAACTCATTATTTCTTTTTGTCTTTAATCGTAAAAATTTAATCGTAGCATTAACTAAACATTATACTTGTACTGATTATAGATTAACTGGAGGCATGTTGAGAAAGACATACCAATCACAAAGCACACTGTTCCTGGTGTGTTAGTCAAAGGAGATGAGAAAGATACTCTCCACTTCCCTGCTGTCAAGGTCCATCATGCTGGAAGGTACATGTGCTTAGCTAGTAATAAGGTTGGCAAAGAGGGGCGTGTCTTCACAGTCAAAGTTACAGGTAAATTGTATTTAAATTTGTAATTATTATTATTATTCTCAAGTTTAAAATAATTAAGTGATTAAGTGATATTGTTTCTGTTGTTACTTTCACAAGTGCAGTGGTTTAAGGGTTGTTCTTGAATTCAGGACAGAACAGTTAACTGGTTTATGCAATAATAAATAGTTTTTGAACTTTTTTTATTTTTTAAATGGATTTTTGCTATTTGCATTCTTTCAGAACCACCAGTTCTTCTTGGGGAACGAGAAGAAAAGATCACAGCAATATCAGGGAACACTCTAGACTTGGAATGTACTGTCAATGGCTCCCCTCAGCCAAGATACACTTGGAAACATATTTCATCTACTGGGTATGTCTATGGAGGAAGATATTTTTTAAAAAGATCAATTAAAATTATTTATGTATTAGATGTAGTATAGGCCAGGGTATAGGCAGGGACTTTGGTAGCCTGCAGGGGAGAGCAGTTGGCTTTCAATCAGTCAAGTTAAGCAGCATCAGGCGTGTTCAGTATTTGGGAGGGTGTCCACCTGACCACAGCTCTGGGTTCAAATCCTGGTTCAAGCTGCTATGCTGCTCAATGTTCACCTATCATTGTTTAAAGAAATGAGTAGCTGCTCCAAAGAATTGTGCCACCAGGTTTCGGCCTGGAAACCATGATCAGTACTCTCGGAGGATATAAATATCAAGATGTGAGAAATGGTTATTGACCAAAAACTTCTCACAAATGTGCTTGAAATCGCACAAATGGGAAGACTTTGATTTCTAAACTAAATTGTTCAATGGTCCCACCTAAGTGGTCTACGGTCTTCAGGTTGTAGAGCCCTCCGGGGAAAAAATCTAACTTGTAATAAGGGTCAAAAATGTTAATCTGTCTTCTATATTTTGTTTATTTAACTACAATGCTATAATTTTATTATTTTAGAGTAGTATATATTATTTGTAGAACATAGTTCATCAAGAAGATAAGTAATATCTATGTATAATCCTTTAGTCCCAAGAAGAAGAATGCTTTAAGGTTTTTAATAACTCTTGTTAAAATGGAAATAATAGGTTTTTGGTAGAAAACTAGTTAATCTTGCCCTTCAAAATTACTATTATTTTTCCTTTGAAAACATTTTTTTCTTAATAGTTCTTAACTTAACTTAATCTAGGACCTCATCTACTAGTGTGGAAAAAGGTGGGGTGGGTAAAGAGTTTTTAAGGTACGCAGTCCTGAACCAGTTTCTCCACTTACTCCGAATAATACAATAAAGCTCTTCTCTCTGAAGGGAGCCTGATCTGCCAAGGTTGGCTTCCTTTTCGGGCCTTCTCGCCATTCTGCATTAGTAGATTAGTGGTGTGTGTTGCAATCATATGTACCACTAATGAATTATATACGTTGTTTTATAGTTTTAAAAGTTTTTACAGACAGATTATTTTTCTTTCCTATTATGATGATTTTTGTCTGTGAAAAATTATAAAGTTTTTTTTGTGTTTTCTAGAAAAGAGAATGCATTGAGGCACAACCAAAAGAGGTTAACGATAAATAGCTTGAAATCAAATGATGGGGGTATTTATATCTGTAACGGCACTAACAAAGTTGGATCCACAGTTAAATACTTCTTTGTTTTTGTATTAGGTAAGAATTTAACTTTTTGTTCAGGGTGTTTCACAACAAATTTAGGTATAAATATATTGCAGAGACTAAAATATGTGGAAAAGTCTTAATAAGCATGTATCTGAATCTGTGGTAGATGTTTATATTTTAGGTACGTAAAATCTCGCTTATAATACGCACCCGTGTATAATACGCAGGCCAAATTTTGAGCTATAATTTGGGGAAAATTAAATATTCGCGTATAATACGCACCCGACTTTTCCGTCAAATTTTAGGAAAAAAAATAGTTTATAATACGCATCTAGAGTCTTATATTTTGCACATTTTGCGTGTAATTTTTAATATTTATTGCGTAATATTTTTACTTGAAAGGTCAAATGGCTAATAAGGTGTCTATTTTATAAGAAAACTGGGTGTTTTCTTATAAAATAGATAAATTCATAGAAGGACCGCCTTTGAAGACAGTCGTGTGTTATCAAGTCGGTGTAATCTCACGGCGGTACCGGTTTTAGAGATAAACAAAAAATTATCTTCTATCTACTTTTATCAATCACTTTGATCAACTAGCGAAATAAAATAACACAACCATGATGATAACAAGACTTTCTTTCTAATTTATTAACTTATTTTTATTCTTAAGAGAATAAAAATAAGTATGATACATAAAATCAGTTTTCGTTAAAAAAAAAGTATGTTTTCACGTTTATGTTTTTTTTTTATTTTTCAATTATTGAGGTAAAATTTAAGTTGTAAACAAAGTATTTTTTTCACTCGTGTATAATACGCACCCCGATTTTGGAAGGAAAAAAGAGGTAAAAAAAAGTGCGTATTATACGCGAGATTTTACGGTATATTCTTTTGTTTCACCACCTTATTAATCAAGACGACCCTTCCAAATTCCTCACTCAATTCATGTGACAATTCCTTCACTTTACATCATGTTCGTTTTTTTAAAGTTATACTTCTTGTTAATATATTAAATGTAAAATAGTTAAAAATGTTCAATAAATATTATTCTCAATTCTGGGGTTTGACAATAGACTCTATCACAATTACAATACAGTAATTGTAATTAAAGTTGAGAAGAATATTTGGTATTTTAATTACAGATAAACTTTAAATCATAGAACACATCATGGATTATTGTGGTTCTTCACAGGAACTATTATGCTTGTAAAATTAATTATTTTGGATAACGGCTTTACTAAAATAGAAAATCAAAAGTCTTAAGAAATAGTTGTTCGTTTTAACAAGGAGTGTTAATTTTGCATATAGTTTCATGAAATTGGAATCATTGACTGAGCTGAGGTGATTCTAACATGATCAATCGTCAGAATTATTTATAGCCTTAATGCCAAGAATAATGTAGAGGTACTTAAGGTGTCACGTAATGAATCACTATTAACTTAGATTAATCTACAAATAAATATTTACTATATATTAACTATTAACAAGTAAACATAAACAAGAAAATTGTCTCGCAATGCAAAACTAATTCTGTGTATATTCTAGACTTCTTGATAGATATAGAAAAAGTAAACAAACTTGTTATTAAAATATAAGGTGACGTGTTACGTCATCCAAACATACATTAAAATTCCTGGTTTATTTTTATTTTTTTCAGAGGCCCCTTATATCAGAGGGAATAACTTGGAGGATATTCAAATGCCTGAAGGCAAAGAAATGGAGGTAGAATGTGAGGCCTCAGGGGTCCCACTACCATCATTGACTTGGCAGTTAGACTCAAGACAGATAGATTCCACTAGAGCTATAATTACATCAACCAAACCTCAGTCTAATGGGACACAGACATCGACATTGAGGATAAAATCTGTTGACGAAACAGTTGCTGGAGTATATACTTGTTTAGCATCTAACGATGTGGCGACGACTCAAAAACATTATAGACTCTCTATTATAGGTTTGTATAAAGAGAGTTGTTATTAGATTTTGAAATAATAAAAGTTTTGTTTCTATATCTATTTTTTATGTTGTCTATGCCCAAGCAGGGCAGCAGCCATCTTTACCTCAATATTTTGTAAAAATTTAAAAAGCAAAATCTTTAGTTGCAAAACTATAATAATGTGTAATAAGATCAATTGAGGAATAAATAATATTAACCTAATAAATAAATGTATCTCGATATAATCTCATTAATTCGACTCTGGATCTACAAGTAAGTAGGCAATTTGAAAAGTCTTCATTATTTACAATAAAGGCCCATTTACACTTTGATTAGTGTGAGTGCGAGTGTTTAGTGCAAGTGCTTAGTAAAATCACTAAATCCGTTTGGAGACGATGTGTTTAGTGTTGAGTGATTAGTAATTTTGCGAGTGAACTGTTAACTGTTTAGTAGACTTGCACTGTTTAGTGGATCTGCGAGTAGGCCTTCCCTCTCCAACCTAGATAAAAGGTTTTTTTTTATTGGTCAAAAAACTGTCACAATGTGTCAAAAATCAACAAAACACTACCCCTCCCACAAAAAAATAAATAAAAAAAAAATAAATGTTCAATAAAATATAAAATTTCCCTCAAAATAAAACGACATCCTAATCACTTGCACTAATCACTAAACACTCGCACTAAACACTTACAAAATTTACTAAACACTCGCACTAAACACTAAACACTCGCACTCGCACTAATCAAAGTGTAAACGGGCCTTAAGAGTGGCCCAGTGGAATGGGGACAGGATTTTTTTACTCAAAAAGGCCTAAACCTATTGACATAGACAATACGTTAACCTACAATACAACTAAGACCTCTAACAAGATTTGAAGATGTCCCAAAATAAGGGATGAAATGTCACCATTTAATAAATTATAAATGAGTAATTTATTTACCCTTAAAGACAAGAAAATTTAATAAAAGAAAATTGTTATCTTACAATAATGGTTTCTTGATAATTTATGTTGATAATTTTAGTTATGTGGTATGATGATCCATCTTCACTTGTTTAAATTTCATTCATTAACATTAATAACTATTTTTCGTCTGTTGTATTTTTAGTGCCACCAGTGTTATCAGACCAGAGCTTTTTATTCAACAAAAAGTCTCTTGATATTAATGAAGGTCAAGCAATATACCTAAGTTGTCCTGTTAGGCAAGATCAACAAGTGAAAATAGAATGGTTTGTAACGGCAAATGAAACCAGAAAACCCTTTGAGAAGTACAGCAACGGAAACTTGTACATTTCATCAGCTAAGCCAAGTGACGGAGGAGTTTATTCTTGTGTTGCAAGCAATGATGCTGGCCAAGTTGAAGCATCATTTATTATTAATATATCTGGTTGGTATAACTTTAAATTACCATATATTATTTTTTATTTTAGTGAATTGTTGTATATTTGGAAATGCTATTGCTCAAATTACTACCATTGGACCAACCTAATATTCTAATAACAATTAAAGAACATTATTTTTCATAATAATAATATCTTCAAGAGGGACTTATAGTAATGCATGTGATTACAATTATTCTTAAAAGGCAGGCGCCTTTGAGGACTACATGTCAATTAAAATAGTTCTCGGTAGTTAAGCCATGAATTTTGAATGTTAAAATCAAAGTTTTTAGTGTATTTCCAAATAAAAAAAAATTGTTTTGAATTTTTGTTCTGTTGAATTCTGTTTAATTTACAATAATATGAGTAAACTCAAAAAAATTATGGATCTTATAATTGCACTTGAATAACATTGTTAAAATAAACCCACAATTATTATTTAAGCGGCTTCATTTGCACAATCTTGTTAAAAATTTGGTTTTGTTTTGATTTTTTACTTCCTTCTATGGTACCTTTTATTTAATATTGTCAGTGGGTTAATGTAATTAATTTGTCTGAATCCCAAAATGATCACATTAAGTGGCTTCTATTGTAGTAACTTTTTTTTTAGTAAAGTTGTTTAGTAGTAGTAGTGTTGTAAGGATTAGTATATTTTATTTGTATTGGGTCAAAACCTGATGTGTAAGATTGATAGTTAGGAAGTATGGAAATAGAGACAATGTGAACCTAGGCAGAAGATGTGGAAGGAAGTATGGAAATAGAGACAATGTGAACCTAGGCAGAAGATGTGGAAGGAAGTATGGAAATAGAGACAATGTGAACCTAGGCAGGAGATGTGGAGGTTGGTTGCCTCCAAGCTTTGGTGTTATCTTATAAACTTTTACTAAAGTAAAAATGTGTCTTATTAGAACAAGAACATGGCAGCTGTAAAACTAATCTGGAGTATGTATAACTTAATCAAAATATTCTTTTGATAAAACTGTTTTTTTTTTTGTTTTTTTTGTGTGTGTGTTTTGTAACAAAAAAACAGAAGCTTCATGTACCCTATATCTGAAATATCCGTTAGCTTTTTCCTTACTGTGATGTTCACTCTAAAATATTTAGAAAAGCTTTATGGGTAAGTACTTATTATGTTACACAATTGTCTTGTTCATATAGCTAATTATTAGCTAATCATAATGAATAATGACTTATGGTAATTATAAATGAGAAACTGTTTCCTAATATTTATTTAAATTTAAAATAAATAAAGTAAATTTTAATAAGATTTCCAAAGTATAAAAAAATATATGTTGAAACAATAATAGATGAGAACAAGTTTAAAGTCAATATATTAGTTGCCTCACCTCAAATGGCTGATATTTTACCTACTTTTTTATACAAAGGGTTATATTATACTTTCTCATATACATAAAATATTTGTTGAGATATATTGTGGTATTTCTGTTTTAAGATATTTCTTTCAAAAAAATATTGTTAAAACATGCTATATATGCCTAAACTACAATAGAAATTTCAATGAGATTTGATAAACATATGTATTCATAAACAAAATCACTGAGGTGAATCGAAAATCAGTCACTAATGTTATCTATCGTCACTGAAACTGCTAATTGTCATATGTCAAAAAGGGCATTTTTCAGGAGAGCGAAAAAAGTGTATATTTTCTTTCAATAATATGATAAAATTATTATACCATCTTTAATATTCTTTATTTAGTATTTATTATTGCATAGCTCAACAACTGAAGCATTAGATTTAATATTATAATAAAAACAGCTACCTACAACACTTTGAAATCAAATATTAGTCAAGATTTTTAAACAAACAACACTTCGCACCTAACATACAACCTTTTGCGTTTAAATTTTTAGGGAATTAAAAGACTTACGACATTTTTAAAATTTGTTTTTATTCATATTATTTATAAAAGGGTATAAAAACAAAAGTTACACTTATTTGGGACATGTATCATTAAACACAAGTTGTAATATATCTTCCTGATACGATATATTTATTGCACTAAGGATAAATCACAACATATGATAATTTATAGTTTAAAGAAAAAAAACATACTACATTTTGATATTTTATTATATCTCTTATTTGAAAAGCTGATGACACAATAATTTACCAGCAGGTGAGGATAACTAAATGCAACATTTTTAACCAATAATAAAAAATATGATTTTTTGACATACGACAATTTGCAGTTTCAGTGACGCTATGTTTTATTAATGAAACCATATATTATCTTGTTTAATATATATCTCGTTTAATTTAAATTGTGTCTTCATTTCAGAACCCCCTTCATTTGGAAGTAATAATTATGAAAAAACTCTTACATTAACCCAGGAAGACGAACTAATCCTCAACTGCTCTGTCAACTCTAAACCACAGTCTCAAATAATTTGGTTGAAAGATGGTCTAAGGGTAACAGGAAAGAGGAATTCTCTTTTAACTCTCCTCAATCATAATCAAACATTGGTGAGTTAATGCTTTATTCAATCATTTACACTTGATTTAATTTTAACACTAGACATTTTTTTGTGTACACTTCAAAAAAAAATGTATATATTTTTTGCATATTTAAATTTGTATAAGGGTTTAAACTATGTTTCTTTCACATTTTTACTGCACATTTTAACTATAATAAATACAATCAGGCTTCTATACAATGAAATTTATTTTTATAGAAATTTCATTGTGTTGATATTATTATTATTATTTTTTTTTAAGAGGAAAAACGAGTGGTCAATTTTACCCACAGCAGAACTACTTTATCTACATTCTTACAACCTCAAGATCTTTTTTTCTTTTTTTAAAAAAATAAAAAATCTACTGGTTGCATAGGGTTTATTTTATTAGATCCCAATTTTTCTGAATTTGGATTGATTTCATATTTATGGGTACTTCTTTATTACACTATATGTGTGTTTGAATAGATTAGGTAAATTGTAACGTCTGAAACGAATTCTAATCTGAGACTCAGAGATTTCTTTATACTTTGCAAAGATTATTTCGATTCAACTTAAAATAATGGAGGTAGAATACTCAACATTATTAGAGTGCTAGAGCAAGAAACGCCTTAAAATGGTTTTAAGAAAATTAAGGAATCAAAGTCTCTGCCAATATTAATTCACAGAAAGTTTCTTAGTTAGATCTTCATCCTTAATTATGTGTATTTTGTTCGTTGTAAAGAAATTATTTTCGTTCCATAGAAACACTTTTATATGGAGGATTCATGAGGGCATAAAAAAATATTTGTTATATAGAGATTGTACCGAAGTTCGTTAAAAGCTACCTCCTTTAAATTATGACTTTCCTTAACCGACTTAAAATAAGATCTTTTGAAGTCAATTTTTGTTCTTTAATATTTTTGCAATAATTTAAACATTGTGACAATTTTGTTTTGTTTTGCTTGGTTCATCATATTCGTCATATTCCTATAAATTCTGTTTAGATTAGAGTTTCCCAACTTTTTTACTTCCAGCTCCAATCCTTTCCTATATTAGCCGCAATTGACACACTATAATTGATTAATATTAGGATTTTATTATATTACCATCGTAATTTTATAAGGTAAATCACTAGTGAATAGCTTAAAATCGTGTGGTGTTTATTTAGACTTGGAAATCACATTATTTAGACAGGAATACTCTTGAAAATTCATATTTTAATGTCATACAAATATTATATTTATTGATTTAAAAAACCAGAAACATTTTTTAAAACGTCTAATTTTGCATCATTAAAGTTTATGACCCGAACTTTCTTTGAGTGAAAAAATTTCCACACTACTAGTTAAGGGTTAACAAGGCTTTCCTTAAAAATTTCACACAACGCCTAAGGAAGCCTCACGGCCCACCAATGCCACAGCACACTGGTTGGGAAAAACTGGTTTAGATTTTGATATTCCGGCTTTGAGAGCTTTAAGTCATCATATTTACTTTATTACATATTCTAGATTATCCAAACTTTTCTGAGATCTTGGCTGACAAATAATTTTGGACTATCACCTTTTTTTTAATTTATTCTTTATTGTATTATTGTTAAACCTTCTGGAAGAGGGTGATTATGGGCTCGATGAACACAACACTTAAACACTTAGTTTTCTGTACAGACTAATATTTGTTTCTTGAAAGCTTCCCTACTTTGTTAGGATAAGATTAAAGATTAATTTATTTTCTTACAGGTAATCAGTGACATTAAATCAGATGATTCAGGCAAGTACATATGCATTGCAAGCAATCATGCTGGATCAGCAGAAAGAAGTTTTTATGTTAACATACATGGTAAGATTCATACTTCAAATTTGATTATAAAATTACTTTGTTATTTGCCCTTTTTTTAGATTTTGGCAATTATCGTCATACTATGTTTCTACATACCTAATGCAATAGTTGTTGAAATACTTTGGCCCTGTTCTTACTTCTTCTTCTTAATATTCTTTAAAAGTTTAATTTGTTTTTATTAAAAACTCGATATGCATTTATGTTAAATGACATTTTACAACTCAAATGGTTTTTTGCAGAAGCTCCTAAGATCGAAGGAATGTCAAGTAGTCAAATTTCAATAGAGACAAATAAAACAGAGACTCACTTCAGCAGGGTGATACTTCGATGTCCTTTAACTGGCTCACCACAGCCTATAATCAAATGGTTCAAGGTAATATTCTATTTTAAGCAAGCTTTCAATTTATTTATTAAAATCCTTTAAATGTCTCTGAAATGAGCCTATTAAGTCTATCTTTTATGCTTAAAAAAATACGTCGAAATGAAAGATGTTTCTATGGCTTTGTTGCAGTTCTCCCTGCTCAGTAGCAGCAAATTGTAATTACTTCAATATTCACTAAAATAAAACTCGTAATCTGCTATTAAGTTCTGCGCTAATATCTGTCGAACAATATTAATTCAAGCTAATGTCTGTCAAACTATATTTCAAAATATTTTTTGTTCTAAAAAGATGATTTTTTATCTCCATAAATATGTATAACTCTATATATTACTGACTTTAAAGAATGGCTATAAAATGTGTTGCCCAAATAGTGTTTTTGTGGATATACTGACAGGGTTTGACTATAAACAGTCGCTCTTTTCGTTACCTTTAATTCCTTATTCATTAAAACTTGCACGGGACTGCCCAGTTATCTGCATTTGTCACTGTAATCTCACTTTTGGATGTTATTTCTCTTAAAGCATTATGCCTGAGATATGTGTGTTGGTGTATCAACTCCTGAATGCAAGAAACATCAAGAGATGGAATATTAAGTAAGTTTATTTTTTTTTTAGGATAGTTCAATTGTTGAAGAGAACGAAAGGATCCATATAACTCCACACGGAGGTAAACTTATTATCTTCTATCTCACTGAAGAGGAAGCTGGCCGCTACAGCTGTACTGCTCAAAACCAAGCTGGTGTTAATAAACTATTCTTTAACCTGAAAGTAATAGGTAAATCTTTGTTATTTTAAATGTACTTTATCTAATGCGATGAAATATACTATTGTTACAATTTGTCTTATTTGCATGCATTAACAGTACCTGTAACTTAATAGACTTAATATTGAGTTTAGAGTTAAATAAAAAAAAAAAAAAAGAATTAAATTTTTTTTTTAAATAAATTTTAATTAAATTTTCAGTTGTTCAAGAATGGAGTTCATGGACTGAATGGTCAAACTGTTCTAAGCTTTGTGACCGAGGAATACAAACAAGAAACAGATCTTGTGGTCAGGAACCAACTTTAAAGAACCAGCGCAACCCTTACATAGAATATGATAAAACAGCTTGTAAGGGTTCCAGTACTGACACTAGATCATGCAATACACATCCCTGCAAGGTATATCATTTTTTAAAAATAAAATATTCCCTATAGGTTGGCCCATTCAAGTGTTTTGAAGTAGGGATGGGTCGAAAAGGATCAACCTGATACTTTGAACCTGGAACGAGTATCGGGTACTTTAAAAATTACCCAGGTACTTTTAATACCTGGTTCAAAAAGTACCTTTGTATTGTGAAGGAGGCACTAACTACTAAGTCCCACCATATCTTACTGCCCAGGGCTCTGCAAGGCCTAGAACCGCTACTGCCAAGGGCATTCATATCTGTTACTCACTTTATGAAAGTAAAAAGTCAACAAAGCAAAAGCGCTAAAATATAAGTCTTATGGTCTTTATTGATCAGTAATAAATTCATATATATTTATAACCATATTTTTTTTAGGTAAATACTATTAGGTAAATATACTTTACCTATTTCTTTTATATTTTTAGGTAAATGGCGAATGGGGAGGATGGAGTGAATGGGGTTCATGTTCAGCCAGCTGTGGTGAGGGTACAAGAACAAGAGCTAGAAGATGTGATAATCCTGCTCCAGCTTTTGGAGGGGCAAGGTGCAAGGGTCTTCATATGGATACATCAGTCTGTAAACGACCTTCTTGCCCAATAGATGGACAATGGTAAAAGATGAAGTGCGAAAATAATTAGTCTTTTTTGACATTAATTGTTAGTTTAGAGGTTGATTATTTTTCTTAATATGTTATAATTTATCTGTAGAAAAGGATTTTTTTTTTTTTAAGTTAATTTTATTCTCAATTTGGTCCTTATCCAGTTAAATTAATGTATACTTTTGAACATAAAAAAATTTAACTCTTGGTGAGCCGGTTAAGCTAAGATCCTAACTGGAATTTTGTATCTTATTGTATTAGGAGTAGTTGGACCGAGTGGAGTGATTGTACAGTGACTTGTGGAGAAGGTTTGAAATACAGAGAAAGGAAATGTAATTCTCCTGAGCCAAAAGATGGTGGCAGATCATGTCCTGGAGTTTATAGAGATGTGCAAGTGTGCAACCCACAAAAATGCCCAAGTAAGTAACGTACAATTTTACGTCTTGAATATTCAATAAATAAGTAAAAACAAATCTTCAAATCCTGAAGCCTTCTCTGCAGTTATAATTTGATGAATTTATACAATAACTATTGATGAAGTAAAGTATTTGCACAAACTATTAACAAAGACAATTTTTTTTAATAACTATCTCTTAACACATTTTTAAATCAATACAAATTTAATAGTATAATTATGTTTGTTATTGACACAATTATAAATGTGCGGATATATTATTACAGAACCCTTGCAAAGCCTAGTTATTATACAACTCATTTATATGTAAACTCAACCTTAATTGTAATGTTTGTGTTGATGCAGTTGATGGGCGATGGACAGGATGGAGAAAGTGGGGGCAGTGCTCAGTTACTTGTGGAACTGGAACACAGGTCAGATACCGTCACTGTTACAAGCCTCTCTATGGTGGACAACCTTGCACTGGCTCAAATAGAGAAGTAACCTCCTTGAATTTTATAAACTCTTTTGTAGTGTACTTTTTAACAAACTCAAAGTGGCCTTCCAGAATAATTATTCTGATTTAGTAATTCTGGAGAGTTCGTTAAAAAATAAACATCTGTTTATTCTAGCTCTTCTCAAAATATAAATTTAAATTAAAAAAAAAAAAATGCCGAATATCGGCATAAAAACTCTCCCCTACGAGAAAAGTCATAAGAAAAGAAGTTTTAGTAAAGTTAATTGGCTTTTATGCAAGCACAAAATGAAGCCTGTGGACAATACAGTTCTTTTGCAATCGTAAAAAGAACACAAAAAGGTAACTTCTAATTTTTAAGAAATGAATATAAACCACTTTTTTAAAGTTTATTGGGCATTAGGCAAAAATAGCTTTCGTGCATACTACCAGATCAGAGTTTGGAAATCAAAATAAACAATTTTAACTAATAATATATATGTAATGTAATCTAATGTATGTTTTGACTAGGCTATAACTATAAGAAAAATAAATGAATTTAAACTTATAACCAAACTCAAAATTTATTTTTCTACATTGTTTGATTTATATAAACTAACATTTATTGGATGGCTGGGCATTCATTACCCTTAATATAAACAGACGCCATTTTGAATTCGATTTTTAGGTGCTTTCCCATGATTGGATTTTGTCTGATTTTGGATATGTTATAAAGCAAGGTTAGTTTAGTTGAAAACCACTTCAATCGCTCGTGAAACAATTTTGCGCAGGTTGAAGGGTATTT
>KZ651052.1:515014-549264 GCA_001010745.2 Gerris buenoi | reverse complement strand
TTCTTACGACTTTTCTCGTAGGTTAACGGTTTTATGCCGATATTCAGCCCAAAACGAAAGCAAAACTTAAAATTTTAATTTTTTTGAAATAATTGAAAAATTTTGACGTGTCATATCTCGAAAAATATTAGTTTTGTAGAGCTGAAATTGGGTTTATGCTGCTGTAAATTTACTGCTATTTACGATCCCGTCACCGCACCTAACTCTAAACCCTAATATTCGAAATTATACTTAGTAATTCATAAGTCGTAGAAATCCAATAGTAAACTTATGAAGTTAATAAGTTGGTTTTTTACAACTAATACTAAATATAAAAAATGCCGCCCCAAATTATGTGGCGGACCGCACCCACCTAGATACGCCACTGAGGGCAGATAAGACTCGCTCATTTTGGTGGATAATATGATTTTCAGGATCCTGATTAATAAAAGTATTTGTCTAGTTAGACTAAAAAATAAGTTGAAATTAGTTTGTCACTGTCACTTGATAGGCTATTAATTCAAACATTACTCGAAATCAAAGTGGCCACCTTAAATAATAATACACTAATTTTGTACTCAGGATCATGAAAATCACATTGACCTCTAAAATGCCCGGACATGACTGCTCTTCACCGGTTTGATTTTTTAAATGCCTATTGTCCAGCAGACAAACTTAGCCAACCACATAATCTTAAAGAGTGCCAAAAGATTAACTTAAACACAAAATTCTAGACTATTAGTAACATTATTTAGCCTACAAAACATTAAGAACACATCTACATAAATGTATTGCAGGTGGTTGGTGCTGTCTACAGTACACCATAAAACCTATGTTTAAAGGTAATTCAACATTTTAAAAGTATTATAGTTTTGTCAATTTTGTAGTACATTTCAAGTTGTTCAATAGTTTTATATAAAAATAAGTTACCTGTTCCTCAGCAACTATGCAGAGTGCTTCCAAATCAACACAGTTAGATTCCTTGATTCCCTTCTCTATGAGGCGACTGAGTCTGATGGCTTGATTGTTTGGTTTGTTAATCTCAACGTTAGGGGCAGCCATTCCATTGATTTCAACATTTACAAACAACAAACCTTCATTAGGTTTATTGCTTTTGGGCTCCTCTATTTCATATATTACTTGGCCAACAACACTTAACAAACCAACATATTATAAAATGAATTATTAGGAAAATATAAATACAACAATAATGAGATAAAAAACAGTGACCTTTCTAGTGATCACATAACTAATCCAGGCTATTTTTTAGTCTGTTACTCCCCTTTTAAAAACAGAAGTGTGACATAGTTTGTCCCTAAGTACATAGGACTAAACGTCCCTTTGTCTTAATAGTTATTTAGACAAAGGAATATAGATAATTATATCCATTTACATTATAAAAACACAAAGGGGTAATAAGAATAAAAAAAAGTACTCAAATCAAGATGGTTTCTTTTTAAACAAAAGCTACCTATCTTCATGAGTATTTTTATTGTAACTTTTTTTTGAGTTGAGATAAAATTACAACATATAAAAGGGATACATACCTAGTTTCTCCAAGACTAACATAAGAACTTCCATAATCAGCACCAAATGTAATACTAGCATCACGGAATTCCATAAGATCTCTACCATCCAATCTCTGAAAAGTAAATTAACATTAGTTTTCCCATATTTAATGCTCATTTCTTTACATTTTGATTAAACAAAATTAGGTGATTACAGACCAGAGTGATCAGCTACTCTACATCTATTTGATATCATAACTGTGAAACAAAACCAGAATATCCACTGTGGAGTTCAGACTAAAGTTTCACCATTTAAAAAAAAAAAAAAAAAAAAAAAAAAAAAAAAAATCTGTGCGGTGAGCAGGAACAATCCAAGATTCGTAGAGCTAGACAAGAATCTTATGATCATCCTACAGCCACATAGACATTCACATGCCTGCAACTGTGGACACTCCTCTCACTCCCACCTTCATTTGAAATCTTCATGCTATTATTAGTTATATGAAGGCAAAAAATAAAAAGGCAACTCAGACAGTTGTGCATGGTGTACATGGGTGACATTATGTCAAGGACAATACTTCTTGTTTGCGTCAATCATTTATTAAGGTTGGCCCCCCAAAAAACAACAATTAAGAGTATAGTATGGAAAAAAAGAGACAGCACCACAAAAAAGCTTAAGTTTTGGGTTCTACCAACAAGTTCATGGCAACAGTCTTTTGGGATTCTAAGGGAGTGTTGCTATTAATTACCTGCCTCATGGAGTCATGATCATAGCTGTTCGCTATTGTCCTTAGAAGAGTAATTCAAAACAAGAGGAGGGAGAAGTTGACAAAAAGTTATTTTATCTCAGGATAATGTTTGCCCACACTCTGTTTTTGAGACTCAGGCTAAGCAGTTTCAATGGGATGTATTTGGTCCGGTTTTTGCACGGAGCAACTTCCATAATTTTCTGGAGTTTAAGGAAAATGTTGGATGCAAAAGTTACACGAATGAAGATGAATTGAAACAAGAAGTAGAAGGATGGCTAGTCAGTTTGGCAGGAGAGTGTGATACTGGATTGAAAGAACTGTTAAAATGGTACCAAAAATGTATTGAGGTCCAAGGCAACTATGTAGAAAAATAGCTAAGTGTACCTTTCAAAATGATATTTTAAATAGTGTAACTCACTTGTAAGACACCCCTCGTACCACATAAGTACAAGCAATTACTATGTGGATAGTGACTGTAAATTAAATAGAAATTATACTGGTCTTACTATTAAGTTAACTCTGGCAAGGGATAATCGAAAAAAAGGAGAAAGGTAGGGCCAATAAGTCAAACAAAAATGTCACTGGAAGATTGCCTTCTACAGACATAGTAGCTTTATTGCTTCATTACAAAGGTTGGCCAATCTGAGCTGTTATTGTTAATTTTAAGATTAGCTACATAGTTGAAGGATAGCAAGGAATAAATCAAAAACTTAGATTTTTAATTTTGACTGATCTTCAATTTCAAACTAAAGTAACGTTATTAAAGCCAGAAAAGAGAACTGTCCGGGCAATCATAAAATAGACTTGTAGGATAAAATACACTAAAATTTAACAGTATGGTAATGGTAGTGTTTTAAATATATGTTAACTTTACCCGATTATCCAGAAGCGCTGTAAGGATAAAATTTTTCTCACAAGTGGAAAACATCCGATCCCTCATTTTGACCTTTCGTAAAAATAATAATTATAATACCACACTTAAACAGGTGAAGGAAATCTATCGGCCAATGTAGACTTTTAAATAAGCATACTCAGTCGATTACGACTTAAAAGTTTAATGAATTATAAAAAAAAAAATCAAAACAGAACCTTTTAAAAATGTAATCAAAAGGCATGGACTGAGGTTGAGGTTACTCAAGGTTATAAAACTAGTCAAACACTTTATGTTCAAAAGTGAATCTGCCGCCAATTCAAACACTAAACAAAAGAGCGTTTTGAAAATTGAACATACTGATTAGGTTAAAGTCTATCTATTTTCATTTTCTTCATATCTTCTTTTCACGTGTTTCGCTCTATACTTCATTTTCGTGTAATATTAACCAATTTATTTAAAAGATGAGTGCGGTAATTAAAACAGCTTTTCAAACGTCTTTGTTGAGAACGGGCAGCAGCGTTTTAAAACAATCCACTCAAGTAAATTTGGCCAGATCTCTGTCTTGTCTTCCTCCTAGAGTATCTTCCAAGTGTAAGTTGCATCAGCCGGCGAACTGCGCCTCTAACCGGTCAATCAACATCCACACGATCGGAGGTGTTCTTTTAGACAAGTCGCAGGGCTACGCCGATAAAAGATCTCCGGAAGCATACAACAGCGAAAAAGAACTGTCGCAATTTTTGGTAGAAGAGATAGAAGCCGAGAAAAAACTTCAGAAAGGCGGTGTTCCCAACCAGGTAGGTGGATTCGACGTCAAGTTAGAAGGATCCGAAGTAATACTTTGCAAAAAGAACGGTGACGAAGTTGTAGAAGTATGTTTTAATGTCAATCACACTGTAGATAGCGAAGAGGGAGAAGTTGAGGCCTCCGACGCCACTCCTGAAATGAAAAGCCGACCTAACTTCGAAGTAGAAATAGCTCGTGGAGGTAAGACTTTAGGATTCTCTTGTTCCATCATTCCGCCTTCGACAAATGTAGGAAGCTCCCCCCAAGAACCAGAAGCCTACAACGACCTCTTCGCCATCGACGAAGTTGTTATGTACTCAGGGGAATGGAAGGAGACCAACTATTCTGCTGGGGGTGATGTTTTAGACGGTACCCTTTACGACATGTTCATGGATCTTCTTGAAGACAAAGGTATCAACAATGACTTTATCGAACAGCTTACAGATTTCAGCACAAAATATGAACACTCCCGCTACATCAACATGCTTGAAGACATCCAGAAATTCTGTGGATCTGCTAAATAAAAGACTTATTTATGGTGCCTTATCTCAAATACGTACTGATAGAAGGAGTGTGTACTTGGCATTTAAGAGTTTTAAGTCTTGAAATATGTTTGATTTAGTACCTCTACCTGATGTAGCGTTTAGCTTTAATTATTTGTTTATATATTGTTAATAATATTAATATACCAACTATGTTTATTGTAAATATTTTATTATTTAATTTTTTCCTCCTTCACCTTTTTCGTCTTAATAAATTATTCAAATTCAATAAAAATAATTAACACTATTTATGAAGTGCTTACCATCAATATTTATTAACGCTAAACCTTTCTTGGCTAAACCATAGAATACAGTAGCCCTTCTGATAACACCTCACCTCTAGTCATGTTCCTTTGTATAGAAGAGATAATATCCAGTCTTTAAAGGAATAGTACCCTCTCCAGTATATAGATTCATCGGTTGAACTAGAGAACGTAGGTCCCTGCCCAAAATCTATTATTAGACTAAGGCATATTATTACTTCTATAAACTGGACAGATAATATTCCTTTTAGATTTAGGGATATTATCACTTCTATATACTGGAGAAATAATATTCCTTGGTCTAAATAATTTTTTGGACAGAGGAATATAACTTGTGAGATGACACTTACCATAAGGGCCCAATGTTCTGTAGTTAGCTGACCAATCTAATGATATACATTCAGGACAGAGGAACCGTGTACTGTATTCTATAGTTTTACTCATCTTATTAAATAAAATATTATTTGGGCCTTTTATTATTTTATAGTTATAGTAGTATGTGTTCACTAAAAATCTTGTTTTTTGGATATTTTAATTCCAATCAGTAGAGTTATGTGCCTCTAATTATTAGGATAAAACGGTACTATACAACAGTATGAGAGTTGTGATAACTTATGCCACTCAGATTGGCCAACCTAAATGAGGAAATAAAATAAAGTTACTAGGCCTGTGGGAGGGGTGAAGCCAGAGACATTTTTGTTTGCCTAGTTGGCCTGAACGTACGGAAAATCCTAACCTCTCATTGGATCCCCACCCCAATATTTCAGATTTTTTCTTGCTATAAAAAGTCAACTCATAACGTGCAAACTGTAGTCTCACAATAAGTGTTTACTCAGACTTGCCAACCTATGTAAGTGAAAAAATAAAGTCTAAGCCTGTGGAAGGCATTGCCAGTGACATTAGTGTTGGCTTTACCTTTAAGCATTTAAAATGTTAAACTCTCTATTGTTCTTCCAATTTGTTTCCCCATGCTGTCAGGGTAAACTATAATTAAGACCAGTATAATAATTTTTATTTTACATTGATCAATTCGTGCACCAAGAATTAGATATGTAAGCTAAACCTTTTCAAATGCATCCATCGCCTGCATTTGGCATTGTAGCCATTATCCTCTAACACTCCAGGTAGTTATTATTTAAAAAAAAAATAAATTAGTAATTATACTTCAGGTGTAAAAATATAGGAGAACAACTCAGAAAAATTGATAGTGAATGTTGTGTGTATGTTTTTCTTCGTTTTGAATGTGTTCTTACTGTCTTGCATTAATAATCTCTTCATTCTCTGCTCGTTAACATTTAATTTTTTTAAAGTTCCATATGAATCAACCATTATGAAGTTCATTATGAATCAACCATACATCGTAAACATAGTAACAAGAAACCAGACTCGAAGCCTAAAACTTCAAAGAAAGTAATAAAATAGGCAAAAGAATAAAGATCTTACATAAGCTAAGACATGTCATGTCAGCTATATCTGTTGCGATAAATATGTAATTTTACATTTTATTTGTTTTAGTACTATGTCCTTAAAATATAAGTTAAAGTAATGGTGTTATTGTATGTGGTTAACTTTATCTCAAAAAAAGGACCCAAGTGTGATGTAGTTGCTAAGCTTGGCCTCTCTCCCCTTAACTACTACTACTACTAGCTTAACCTCATATACTTTTAATGACAAAATCCATGGTATTTTCCTGAGACAGTACTATCAGGAACGTACTACATTCAGTACTATGTTCCCCTTTCAGTTTATGTGTTTTCTACAACCTCATTCTGGAATCTGTGATAATATTTACATAAGCTTAATACAATTAAACATTTACTACTATAACACATTTTTTGGTTGTCAAAAGTGTAGTATATTTTTTCCCAGGGAATTCAATGGTTATAAAAAAAAGGTAATGTATGTATGTACATATCAAAATAGTTCTTTTATTGCCAACATATACAAAGATTAAAAAACTACAACATATTTTAAAACTAATAAAAATCATAGCCAAAATGTTTGTAATGATAAATTAAATAATTGTATCACATCGATATAACTACTTGACTCAAAATGCAAAGTTCTTCAGTAATTAATTATTTCTAACCACCTGAGATAAGAAGTGAAGTTAAAAATTAAATAAGTGATTATAAAAATACAACTTTCTTTATTTTGCTGCCAGCAATATCACTATGTAAGTTAAACATTAACAAAATGGTTATAAAACAATGATACATTTGACTTAAATCTGAAGCATTTTAAGATCAAAGGATTAAACTTAAAAAGTAAAGTTAGCAAACATAATATTTTTAGCTGAGTCCCCACGGCGTTTGACTTTAACGCCGAGGTTTGACACGAAATGTGTCATACCTCGATCAATGTAAACATACTAGGCTCAATATAGCTCGACCTTTCTCTTTAAGGATTTGGCAGACCACAAACTTACGATCATGAGCCTCCAAGTACGAGATGCTCACCAAGTCACAGGCCATGAGAACCAAGCTTTAAATAAAATGTCAAAGCAAAAAGATAAAATACATAAATATAAAGTGGGCTTTAACTATAAGGATAACTAACCATTTTATTGTAACAAAGTAAATACAAAAAAATATTATATATATTGATGAATTTGGAGTTACTATATTAATAATCGATCTGGTGTTATAGTAAAAAAAAGGTAGTTGCAATATGTAAACTCTGAAAAACTCCAAAGAACATTTTATTGAATGTTACGTCTTATTTTTTTTTTTTAAGTTCTCTAGCATCGCTAGTGGGATACCAATACATTACAAATCCCTGTTTATTGTTATCAATATTTGGTTTATTTTGATCAAAGTTGAGATCGTAAGGTCATTTTCAGGCGGAACTACTTGGGACGTGGCATTGATATTTTAGTGAACATACCATTTTCTTATAAAGTAAACCTCATCTCACTGTTTTACTTCCTCCAGTAGTACATTTTGCTTATTATTATCAGTCAGTTAATGATATTACTTACCATTATGTTATATAATAGTGATGATATATCACTATTGGGTCCTAAAGTGATAGCATTAAGTGGCTTCTACTGTACATTGAGAGTAGCTACAATTTAGAGCAACGGCGGGAAGATTATTAATTTGTAAGATCAAATTAAATAAATAATATAAAAAAAGGAGGGTTGATCTTCATAAATAACTATTTTTAACATTTTTGTTACTTACGTCTAAAGGTATCTTTTATGTAAAACATGCACATCACGATAATATATTACATTTAAATTCTACATTTAGCACAAATTTAGAGCATATTTTGGGAGTTGTCACCTTTAATTATTAACTGATATTAGAATTATAGTAAATAATAACAAGATTGGTCATGACAACCCTAAGAAAGTGTAAAATAATCACTGAAATGAACTATCGCCATAGAATTAATATAGTTATAACTTACTTTGTGTGCAATAATTAAATTAATTAACTTAAAACAATCAAACATGTACAAAATGAATGTAGCAGTAATTTTTTTTTTCTTTTAGAAATCCTTAAATAGTTTCAGTAACAAAAAATATTTTTACATGTGTTAAAGGATTAAAAATAAATTTATGCATGTGGATAAGTCCGTACAAGTGGTCTTAGGTTTGATATTTTTCTTCCTCTAATATATATTTAACAAGTGTTGTAAAACAATTTTGGCACAGTTATGAAGAGAGGATAGCAGATATTAATTTTTAAAAGATTGTAAGTAAAAAAAAAAAAAATGTAATTGGACAATTTTATACATACTTTAAATGCCTTAAGAGAAGGCAAAATATTCATGAAAAATAAACTGAAGTAACACAGCTTTAATAAAATCATGTACAGCTCAAAAATCTAGTAATAATTAAAATATTAACTTATAGGTGCCCATAAATGTATATTCTCTGAGTAAATCATAGCATCTGTTTTCACTATTTTCCAGGGTTAAATTCCATTTTTTTTCTTAACATTCCGATTAACGGCGTAGGTTATTACAGGACAGGGGATCTAGACACTTAAGTTATCTCCACGATGAGATCATCATTTTAAAAAATGTTTCCCCTCTCTGGAATTTTTATTTGAACTCACCACCGGAGTTTAAAAGTAGGTTACAGAGGTGAGTGTACTAACCACATAACTAGAGTTATATCAATTGGATTCTATATTAAAAAGGTTTGAGTTTCTAAATTTTAAATCAGTAATAAAATTATTTGTCAAATAATTTAATTTATTCAAGAAATCTACATTTGGTTTTAGACAGCCTATTCTTTTTAAAACAGATAATTCATAAAGACAAAGGTTTTTTCTTATGTTATTATATGCAAGGGGTTAATCAAAGATTGTACATATACGGTCAGCTATAAGTTTTACTCGAAGAAACATAATTTTTTCTAAAACTAAATTAATCTTACCCCACATTAGTAATCTTATCTTGGGATCCTGATAATGCCATCGTTAACAAAGCCTAATTCAATAGATACAAACATTCATTGAAGTAATAAGTAAAAATGTATAATTATTTCGAAGCATCTAAAGAGTTTGCTATTGAAGAAATAACACATTACAAATATTTTGATTTTGAGCATTTTTCTTCTAATACAATTTTGGAAGTACATATATGAATAAAATTAATCTATAAGCTCTTTTATCTGAGCAACTCTTTTATCTAATAATTAACTAATAAAAATCATCGCTCCTTTTTTTTACTGTGCAACAACAGTGGATTTTTTTTTAAACCTTATTACATTCAGGCAGTTTTGACACAACATATCTAAAGCAGCGGTTCCCAAACTGTGGTACGCGGGATCGGGTCCAGTGGTACGCGCCGCATAAATATTTGCGGTTGTTAGAAGCGTATTCATCCCTTATAAACCTCAAAACCAAGTATAGAAACAGACTGNAGCTTTCATTTGATACCCCACTCAAAAATTTAAAAAAATGTAAATTTTTGAGTTTACCACATTTTTTTGAAATGCGCATGCGCAAATCTAATTATGGACTTCTGTATATTTTTCCTCTGGTTGGGTCAAAAAGTTGCACCAGGGTTCCAAATTTCAGCACTTTCGCTTGAACGGTTCGGGCCCTATGAACCAAAGAGCGACGGACGGACGGACACATCACCTCCGCATAAGGGTTTTGAGAAGTATCTACAAAACCCTAAAAATGTGATACGTGATACCCTACGTTTTTTAACCTTTAAAACTCAAAATTTGTCCGGGGGAAGGGCCCCTTTCTTCTGTAAAAAAAGAGTCCTGGATATTCCTGTATAAAAATCAGTGGTACATGAAAAATTCAAGACATATTAAGTGGTACGCCACCAAAAAAGTTTGGGAACCCCTGATCTAAAGCATCCAAATATTGTAGTTTATTATAATTCTTTTAATAGGTGTGAAAAAACTTATAAGGTGGTCTAACACAGCTTATAACTCACCTTGTATAAAACCAAATTCTGATATTCTCCGTGTTGTATGACTTGTACAAAGTAAGAATATTGCTACCTTATGAAATTTTCATGTAGATTGTCACACTGAAGAAAATTAATGAACTAATGATAAGAATTTTCAGATCATCAAAAAAGTCAATAAGAGTCATTCACATAAAAATCATCTGACATCTTAACATAACTATGATTAACTTCTAGCATATTGAAAAGTGCCTTAATATGACAAATGCTTGTTTTAATAAATTAAGATTTTATTTATTTTAAGAATAAAAATAAACCTCTTTTCCTGTTTTGCAAAGCTTACTTGATAAAAACTTATACTTAACTTAATATTACACGATATAAAATTTAAAGAACATTATTGTGTTTTGTACAATATTCGGTTTTCTAAGTCTTTGTAGATAGAGTAGAAAATAAGGTTTTTTTTTAGTATAAAGGCAAATTGAAAGTATTAACAGTGTTAAGGATATAGACTTGGCACTTTTTTAGATTTTTACTCGCCTTATATAAAAAAAAGAGGGGAGTAACAATCTAAAGAAGGTGTACAGAATGTTCTTCTTTTGACTGTTACACCCTTTATAAAAACAGAAGTGTGATATTCCTTTGTCCTAAATTATATTGGACTAAACATCCCTTTGTCTTAATCGATATCTAGAGAAAGTCATTTGTATTCTAAAAAAAAAAACCAAAAAAAAACCAAAAAAAAAAACAGGGGGAGTAACAATTTAAAGAAGTACCAAAACACTTGGTATCTATCAATCTAGAAGTGGTAAAGGGGATGAGGGAAACTGACTAAGGGTCATTATTCTCCATATTGGTTTATACTGAGACTGGAACTAGGTTTAAACTAAAAAGAGGCAATGTCCAAACTAGAATAATATCAAAGTTGAACTTGAGGAAACAAAATTTTAAAAAAGCGTTGACACACCAAACGAGCAGCCACAGATTTCATAAAGTGTCCGCTTTTATTTGTCCAAAAAGTAGATTGAACAAGAAGGGAGTTCTCATAACATTTGGTGTTCCTGGTAACAATGATAAATGCACCTTGGGAATATCTGATTAATTTAATAATTTGAACTTATTTTAAAATAATACATATCTAATGAATTATATATTAAAATTTAAAATATTAACTTATCTTTTCTTAAGGTTTTAAAAAAACTTATTTTCTACATTCCTATAAAAAATAAAATTTTTGTGTTCATGAATTAGAAGGTAAATGACTATAATATAGCCATATAATTATCAAAATAAAATAGGATTGAAATTGTTTTAATAAATACCAAATTAAAGAGTGAAACTTGTGCTTAGATTAAGCTTACTTGTAATTGTGTGTGATTCTTTTTTTTCTGAAACAATATAATAATTACTTAACTTCTTCAAATCATATTTTTATTTTTAAACAATCTTGACTTAACATAAAGTATGTAACACTTAACAAAATAAATTACTTGGCTAAATCTAATAGAAAAGCATTAAAAAAGGGAAGTATCTTTTATGTTATCATATATATTATTATAAATTAGTATATCATTAAATAGTATTATAAATTGTCATATGAATTTAAGTGTTAAAAAAATGTATGAAAATAAATGCATACCTAAACAACTAATTTAACTACATTCAAATAAATTTACAATAATGGTGACTGTTCAACAACAATTGTCAAATTGGATATTAAATCTTAATTTTACATGGGAGTTTTGTAAAAAACAAAAATAGTTACAAATCTCTTATTGTAAGAGATCTAAAAAATAAAAGAATAATATTAATAGGATAAATAATTGATATGAATAATTTTTTACATTTAAAAAAAAAAATCATTTGAGCCATTTACATGTTATTAACATTTTTGTACATAAAATCTTAAAATGTTTCCACAATGTTTCATGAACATTTCTAGTCACATTGAAATTTAAAACAATAGGATCCATTATGCTCAACGCTGAATCCAATTTGAGGCTAGCACTGTCGATAGGAACCTTAAGGGCATCAAAATACATAATTTTACCCTTGATTAAATCATCGGAAGGAACAATTTTACCAGATAAAGGACAGAGAAATACACCTTTTGTCTCGAGACTGGAATAATATTTTAAAAATTCCTTTAACAAATAAAGTTCATATAAACTAGAACTTTTTGGTGTAGCTTTAAAATTCCTTTTAATAAGGACACCATTCAGACAAAACGAATAGTCCCAACCTAGAAAGAAAAAACATTTATTTTTATTAATATATTTCGTGATTATTGTTTAAAAAAAAAAAATCGAGCAAATCTGAAGCAATCTTGGAGGTTTTAAATATTACTACCAAATTATATTACATGATATAAAAGTTAATCTTAAAATATTTGGTTGGGAACCTCTGTGGATGCAAATCCCAGCGGGTCTGGCAGACCCTAGTAAGAGGGTTCTGCCTTAGTTATGCGGAAAAGAGGAGCGGAGAGCTAAAAAGATATGCTTAGATCCACTAGGGATCTAATGGCCAGCAGCTTTAGTAAAGCATGGAACCACAGTGGATCCATATTCCTTCATTGAGTTAAGCTTTTCACTCCAATGAGCTGTGTGTAGTCAAGGAAGGGGGGGGGCGGTCAATGCTCTTGATAATCGATGAAAAAATAAAATTTTGTTAGAAAAAAAAATCACTGAGTTGGGTCTTGAATTATTTCTCTCTCTTTGCCATATAATAGAATTATTTTTTATAATTGGCCTTGAACCTTCATATTTTAATCTTTAACTCTTTATCAATTTTATTCAATACATTTACAGTAGAAATTATAATTAATACTGCATTTTATTTTTGGTAAATGAGACCAGGTTATCACTCACATTAAAATTTAAAAATTTCATTTGTATTTATAATGTATACTTGTAACTAGTGTATTTTAGAACTCACGGACAATTATAGATTCAAATCCTGGAGAAGTAAATCAATATAGATAATCTACTCATCTTGTAATAAACTTTTCTTTTGTTATTTAATAAAAAAAAGAATTAAATTAGAAAAAAAGAAACTAACCATTCATAACCACTGGGGATCCCTTGTAATGCGATTTAAGAAACTGTACATTAGGTATGATATTAATTTCAGGCTGCATCAGAAAGAAGAAAACCATCCAAACGAGCATATAACTATTGAATCCATTCCGAACACCAAGAAGATAATTCATACTAGCCCACTCTTTAATGACAACAACTAACCACCTGCATCTCTCATCAAACTCTAGATAAAATCTAAAAGAACACAAACAATTAATTAAAATTAATCAAAATTTTGGTGGTGAAATGTTATCAATGTACATTTCTGTGTATGGGAGGTAAAGGGCACTATCTCCATTTCTTACGAAATTGAGGTTTTAACAGTTTCCTATTAATTTTTTCCCCCTTTTTTAGAGGTACAAGTATATGATGCCCTAAAACAAATCTCACGGATTTAGCCAGTTGGAAAAGCCACTATGAACCAACATGCTGGGGAGGTAAAATAAGCTAAAAAATCTTTAGCACATAGTGCTCTTTACCTCCCATACACAGATTTATTCTTGCAATAGTAATATTTACGCAATAGTAATATTCCCCTGGTAAAAATACTTGTACTGTTTCATCCTCTAATACTCATTCATTTTCAAGATGGCAGATATTTATGTACTATTAAGGCCAAATTATAACTAATCACTTATCAACATCTCAGAAAATATTAATTCTGGAATCACAAATTTGGCAACCAATCTTGTTTTAATGATTTAGACCCTTGCTATGAAAGGATAATATTTTGTTTCTACATGACGCCAGACTCTACAGGGATCACATGGATCAGATCCCTTTGTGAAGTGACTCACCTTTCCATATATTATTTTATTTAATCTGGTTTAGATTTTACATTAAAGAAATTCTTAGGACGGAAGCCTATTCTTAAAGAGTATAATTATAGGTATTTGAAAAGAAGATAAGCAACATATACTGGATTATTATATTGTGCAACAATGGTTATTTACAAGCTAGTTTTAATTGTGTTTCTCACAACATAACAAAGTTTAATATAGCAGAGGGTAAATTATTTAATACAATTTTTTAATAATAATTAACATAGCCAAACAAACAATTGATTGGCACAGCTCAGCACAGAAAAAAATCATCTTTATGTAACTGAAGAACGATAAAAGCTAGGAGTGTTTAGGCCACCAATAATTATCTTTTAGTTTAAAATTTGTTCTTTTTATGGAATTGAGGTAATAGAATTAATTAGACTGCTGCCTGACTTCTACCAGATCCTTGATTGGATTTGGCAGCCATTGCTCTATTTCTCCTTAAAGCTTCAATGGTTGTAGAATCTAATTAACCACCTGTACCAGCCCTTCTACCTCCTTGTCCACAGCACAGTGTAGTGTAGTTGCTTTACTAGGACGGATTTGTCCACAACTCGCTCATAGTAACATACTTAAAATTCATCGAGGGACGCTCTGTTCCCTAGAAATTCTTCTTTTCTTCTACCTGTGTAGTGTAGTGCGAAGTAGTGATAGAAGGCCTTCACATCTCACCTCCTTCACCAGTTTGGAGAGCAGCAAAAGGGCAGTCTCATCTTGGACCAATTCTCTACCACAATCACCGGTTTTTATTACCTCTTTTCCTCTTTATATGTATGTCACCAAAAGATTATCTTTATTTCATTACACCTTTTTTCACCTATAATAGTTGTCTTATTCTTTATTTAGTTTTCACCTTTTTACCCCTTTTATTTTCCTCCCTCAGGAGGTGGTCCTTTGTATCAGCGCCTGCCATAAGTCCAGAATTTGAGGTGCCAACTCTTTGCCCTCCGTCTGGCTTAACAAGGAGAGGAGAAAGCGTATGTATAGCACCATACAGATGCAATCTAAATGGCTAACTTGTTAGATAAAATCTGAACCAAGGGCATGGATTAAACAAATAACTAACTCAGTAAAAAAATAATAATAAAGAGACGCAATAGATAATGTTAAACACAAAACGAACCTGAGTAATTTAGTGTTTTCAGCACCACCGGAATTCAAACAGTTGAGATCAATGTTAATCTTATAGTATTTGTGCCATAGTTTAACAAGAGGTACTCGAGTTTCTATAATTGTTCTCCTCCAATCAAAAACTTTACGGTTCTTTTTAAATAGACAAGCTACTTCATAAGTTGCCTTTTTTACATCCTCACACTCGCCAAAATAATATCCCTCTGAAAAAATAATATAACATGTACTTTTAAAAAGATTAAAAAAAAAAAAAAAAAATTAAACAAGAGATAAAACATTATATATAGTCAAAGTAATACATTAGAACACATTCAGTGTTCTTTTTGTGACTATTTTATTGTTTAGTTTTTATGTGTATTTTCTTTATTTTATTATTTTGTTTTTATTTCTATTGGATTTTATTTGCCATGACTGTTGCTGCATACTTATTTGTTTCAGTTTCTCTTTGACATTTTAATTAGAGTTTGATTACTGATTGTTTAGGCGCAGAAGATGGCCTTATAAAGGACGAAAGCTGATTTGACTTTTCTATAAATCTTATACATGGAGAGACTTTTGCTACTACTTTTTTTGTTTGAGATTTGTTGTTGGTGCCCCACAATTTTATCATTAGTGAGATACCCATATACTTTGATCACTTGTAGTGCTTATGCCTGTTTAAAATATATTGTGGTATTTCTTTAGTTTATTACTCCCTTATGTTATTTTTTATAATATAAATGGATATAATTATTTATACATTCATTGTCTGTTTATTCCAATGTATTTGCAAGAGGAATAAGAGTCAGAAGAAGGAAATGCTGTACACCTTCTTTAGATTGTTACCCCCTTCTGTTTTTTGAGGGGAGACAGTCTAAAAAAGTTTCTGTGTATTTTCCTTTTCAGTGTATGTTTTATAAAAGCATGTTTTAATATTGTTTAAATATACTATTATTCTATAGTAAAAACAACCACCAAACCTGCCTGTAATAAATGTTTTCTATTGATTTTTTTTAAGCTAATTCATTTTATAATTTGGGCTAATTCTAAGCAACAATAAATAAAAATCAAATTCAGTTCCTTTTGCATATTAGTTTTAACAGAAAATTACTAAACACTATTTGCAATAGTCCAACAAACCTAGATCAACAAAAACATCGATATCGCTGTCTCTTTTCGCCAAGCCTGACTCTCTTGAACCGAAAAAATGGACCACCGCTTTGGGGAAAGTAGGAGCCACTGCTGAAAATATATCATGAATAAGCTTTTCCTTAATCTTGGAGTAGAATTTTGATGCACTCTCCATTTCTACAAATAATTTTGATACAGTCTTATTTAATGATGCCCTTGATTCAAACGCACAGAGACACTGCTTGGAAAGATTGGACACAGTCCACAGCTCATCATCTGGAAATATCACCATAAATATTACAATATTATACATATAAACTATTTATTTTAATAGTACAGAAAAAATATATAAGTATAGAATAAATTCAAACCTTTATAAGGTGAGTGAGCTGCTGCTATAGTTTGCCTTAAATAAGTCTGGTGCTGCTTTGAATTCAAATGTTTTTCCAAAGAGATGACATCATCCGAAATTATCATCCGTATACACATATCACAGAATACCATACAAGGTATAATGCTCCTAGTCTGAGTGGTAAAGTAGCAGCGGTACTCATGTTCAGAACTAGTAAGGTGAGAACAGAAACGTTCACATCCGTTAACGAGAACATTACAAGCTAAACATTCATACTCGATGTGCATCATCTTATTACTCTTTGCACTCTTCTTAAAAGTAGACAAACTCACGTCTTTGTAAATAGTGGAGGAGTCGATTGAGGTTGCTGAAAAACCAGGCGGTGGCAACGTAACAACGATATTGTAAAATTCATACTGATTAGAAATGACAGGACAAGATATTACATCTCTATCTCCACCTTTGAAATTGTTAGTCAAATTTACATCGGGTAAACATTTAAATTGGTAAGACTGGTCCTTAAAAGGGCTTGTACGGTCACATTTCTTCTTCATATCCAAATAAAGTTTGAATATTTTAGGAAAATACCAACAGCTTCCACACACAGTGGGATTATCGTATTCCATTTCCAGTACAGCTTCGTTCAAAAGATTTATTTTATTGCACTTATAACAAAAGAACAAAACCAAGCTCTTAAAAAGACTGATATGGGTCGGTGAAGAAACATGATAGCAAAGATCTTCTATATTTTTAAAATTCAATTGACACAGACTACAATAGCAAGTAACGATATCTCTTAGATAAGAACATTTGAATCCTGAATTCATCATGTGCTCATCTAAACGACTGAAGAAGTAAACATATGATTTAGTCAGATCTAAGTTAGCAATTGAAGTCCATGTATCATCTAAAAGTTTAATATGGTTGCAATAATCAGTTCCTTTTACATATTGCATTCTAATTATTGACTTTCTACAAACAGAAACAATGAAAGTGGAACAAACACAGCAAAAAGATGCAACCCGCAAACATTGTCTCAAGTCGAGACATTTATGACTATTAATCCCATGTTTATTAATTAGGTGGTCTTCCAAAGACTGTAATTTATCCTCAGTAGTCGGCTCACAATCTAAACAACAGAACTTCATCTTGCCTCTCAAAACAGCCTTGTTCAGAGACATATAGCTATTAAATTTAATCTTCAATTCAGCCCAACTAAAATTAATCTCGATAAATGGCTGATTAGTGGTAACTTCAGCAGCTTCTAAGTTTCTGACATGAGAACATCCGGCTTTGCATGCATGATGACCAATAGTCGCTATAAAATTCGCATTACGGGCCTCAATTTTAGGTAGGACATCTTTACAATTGGCCTTGAAGGCATCAGCTTTATGAACAACAGCTTTCAGTATACTGTCAGCCTGTCTATGCTTTTGAGTATCTAAACAACCGATCATATCTTTACTCATATAAATAGACAATCCACAGGAGTTGCAATGGTGCAATGTGCAGTCTGGTACCAAATCCTTTGCTTTTGAATGCTTTCCCCCAAAATAATGCTGCTTCCAGTATGGCAGGTACGAAGTTCCATAGCAGCAGATACTACAATAGTAGTAAGTAGCACAATCTCTACAGAAAGGTTCTTTGGAATATCGATCCACTAAATAATTAAATATGGGTTCAATCATTTTCAAAAATGTACTTCCACTACTCTCTAGAGGTATATCTCTGGAGAAAGACAAGCCTCTATGAGCTGCATCTAAACATGATTCCCCTTCAGTACAATTTAATTTAATGGCGGCACACTTTTTATTTTGCAGTTTAGACTTTGTATTTTTAACTTCAACATCGGCTGAATTTCTGACAAGGGAACATCCAGCTTTGCATGCATGATGACCAATATTCTTAATAAAAGTTGCATTTCGGGCCTCAATTTTAGGTAGGACATCTTTACAATTGGCCTTAAAGGCATCAGCTTTATGATCAACAGCTTCCAGTATACTGTCAGCCTGTTTATGCTTTAGTGTAAGTAAAAGACTGATCTTAGCTTTATTAATATAAACAGACAATCCACAAGAGTTGCAATGGTGCAATATGAATTCCTTTGATTTTGAATGCTTTAACAAATAATGGGTCGTACAATGTTTCTCCCAGTATGGCAGGTAAGAAGTCCCAAAGCAGCAGATGGAACAATAGTAATAAGTAGCACAATCTCTACAGAAAGGTTCTTTGGTATAACGATCCACTAAATAATTGAATATGGGTTCAAACATTTTCGAAAATGGATGTTCACTACTCACAAGAGGTATATCTCTGGAGATAGATACATCTCTATGTTCTATAGCTAAACCTGATACCGCTTTAGCAATAATTAATTTAACGGTAGCACACTTTGAATTCTTCAATTTAGACATAGCATTTTTAACAGATTTATGATCACAGTTGAGGATGGTCTGTTTTAATACTCTTGAAAAGTCACCATCACGAAAATTACAATCAACAAGTAAGATGAAACATTCATTACATAAAACAGCGATTCTGTTCATAACATCTTTGGAAAAATGCCCATTTAAAACTTGATCATGGTTATTAATCATGTGAGAGTTAAAATTGGAAAAGAAATCAATAAAAATAGGGTTGCAGAGAAAACAAGAAAATTTAATTGCATGAATATCAGATATTTGAGGAAAAAAATAAGCGTTCACAGATAAGAAATCATTAAATTGGTCTTCTAGGGAATTTAAAGTGAAATTTTCAACCAAAAATATTGGTCCTACATCATATTTACACCTATCACGGTTATTTTCATGTTTACAAGCAGATGTGTGAAGAATATCATACAACAACAGAGAATGGTGGTCTTCTAAAATACTTGGACTTTTCAAACAGTTTGAGTAAAAAGAATTATTGCCAAAATCAAGAGATCTTATATGTGAGTCGACTTTTAAATGAGAGGTTACTGTTAATATGTGTTCCATTCCACATTCAATGAACACTTGCAGACCACAGTCAGAGCACACATCAGTAACACAGTATTCTTTTTCATAGTTTATATTTGACTTATGCTTTGGGTGTGATAAGTGCTTTTTCCAGTAAGGAAGGTAAGTACACCTGAAGTTACATTCAAAACAAAAGTACACAGAAGCACAACAAGAACAAATCGGTTCTTTCGTAAATCTACTTAATAAATACTCCACAACGTTATTAAGTAATTGTATCATGATTTTTTCCTTCGCTTGCTTTTCTATCGAACCATCATTGTTCGAAGAGCCAGTTACAATGGTAATGGGTGATTTCAGAGAATTATTGTCTATCTTCGATTGAGAATTAAAAAAAAATGATGGCATAAGACCATCTACAGCACTTAAATTCAAAATCGGTTTTGAAGATCTTCTCAGGGACTTAGCTGAGCTTACGATTTTTTCATTGGCCTCGCACTTGAGATTTAATTTTTTTTTGTTATCTATATCTGGTTGACTTGTCTTTTTCAAAACATTATTCAAAGTGTTATTTTTCAAAAGGTCGTCTATAATTTCAGGCATATTTTTTATTTGTTCATTATCCATTTCTAAGTCCGAATTAAGAACAGTCATAAGTCTACCGTGGTTGTGATTGATAAGAATTGAAAATGTATCAATAAAAAGTTTGCTACAGTCTAGACAGGCTAAAAATCCTTTTTTCTCCTGAAGTAATTTGGACCTTTGAACATGTTCACTAAAAATCAAATGGTTCCATAGGCTAGGCTCGGAAAATTTTAGTTGAGAATTGTCGCAAATATTACACTGGATCACTGGTGCTTCTGATCCAAAATAAGAATTGATCCAAAAACACATGCTCTCATAACCGGAAATCCCAAATTTCTCACTAGAAGGTTTAATAGAATTGAAACTTATTAAGTAGTTATCAAGAACTGAGATGATTGCATATTTTGTAATCTTCATCCATTGGCGTAATTTATAATGTGGATTTTCCGAAGGAGATTTTACCGGTTCTACTTCTTTTCCTCTGCTAATCCCAGGGTCCGATTTGGACTTTATAAGATCGGTTGCAATGTGCGAGGGTGAGTTTAAGTAAGCATGCAGATTCTCATCCAAACCATAAAGACACAACCCGCATGTTTCACAACTGATGGATGTTTCAGGGTAATCTAAAGAATGGCCATTTTCAGATAGATGATTCGACCATATTTCATGTGACGACGTTTCAACGAAACATAAATCACAGTAGTACCATTTTAAACAACTTCCCTTTTCACAACATTCTTTTTGAATTCGGTGAAATAAGTTCATTAGCTTTTCTGAAATAAGCACAATATTTCCTCCGGTTCTTTTCACCGTCATGGTGTACAATTTATTATAGAGCTCCTTTGAAACAAGTAAAGCATAAGGATCTTCACAGGGGACTTGATTTGATTCTAATTTATCAATCAACTCGATCAAAAAGGAGCATGTATTCTTGAACAACCTTATTGTGCTATCGGCCATTGTACAATTATTTTGTCTCTATGCGTAACCCTAACTCCCAAGGGCTCATTCTTTAATAATACCATTCACAAATTTGTCAATCTGAAAAAATAAAATAAAATAAAATAGTAAAATATATAAATGAAAATATATATTTGTTATATAATTAAAATAATAAATAACTCAATGCATTCTTCATCCTGTATGTTAACATTTATAATATAATTTTTATAACGATGTTATTATTAGCTGCTTTTCTATTATTCCAACTTGCCTATTCAACAATTATTGTTGTATTTAAAAAACAATTTTCAAAACGACTTCAATTTTTTATAAATTTGTATTTTTATTTATTTATTCATTTTTATTTTATTTATTTATTATTATTATTATTATTTTTTAAATTAAAGTGAGGTACGAGGAGTGAAGAAGTAAAATACAAATCGTAATTTTTTTTATATTTAGTTTTTTTCTTATTTAGACAAATATAATTTTTTTTAATAAAGAATTACTTTTTTTATAAAAATAAAATTTATACCAGTTCCCGCTTGTACGATTTTTAAAACATGTAAATTTTAAAAATGTTTAATATGAATACTTGAAGACATGCAGGAGGGATGATCAAGAATGACTTTTTGTCGAATTTTTACACATATCGTCAAGACACATAATTTTTTTTCTTAGAAAGTAAACCTTACCATACCTTCCCCATTTAAGGACCGCAATCAGAACTAGAGTGTTTTAGTTTTAGTCTTTCAATGATTTGTATTCTTTCATTAACAAATTTACATAAGTTTGAAGACTACTTGCTTTTTGTTTTTTTTAGGTTTATTTTTAAACGAAGAATGACTCCTTCAAAGGTTGTGATTATATACTTTATTTACAGACATATAAGAATATATTATTCATTTTGTCCCAGAAGATTTATTTCATATTGTTCAATAAGTTTTATGTAAAAATATGAATAATGCAATTCAATTTTTTCATATTTTAATGAGTCTACAGTTTATATATAAACAAATAAATAGGGTGACAATATTGTCAGCAGTTAACTAAAATAATTAAATGTTTTAAGCCTCGTTCACACTAAATGTCGAAAAAAGCCTTATGACACTAAATGCCGTGACATTCAATGCTGCGACATTAGTGTAGGCGAATGTCGTCGTATGAACAGTAGATGTCACAGCACTAAACCCTCTATAACTAAGACGCTGAGTGTCAAGCAGTGTCACGGCATTAAATGTCGCGACATTAGTGCCATCGTGTGAACGAGGCTTTAATCAAGATTTTGTTGAATATAAAGTGGCCTATTCACAGCAAAAACTATCTTCCAATTCAGAAACATAGTTTCACAGAATTGAAAATACAGTAAATATTTTACTTTAAAAAAAAAATGTATTGCAGTTGACATTTAATTTCATTAAAAGTCAACGTTCGTGGCCAGGAAAGTTAATATAAATAAGGGATAATAATCAAGGTATGTGCAGATGCTGAAGATATAATTGTTACTATAAGGCTAGAGTGTTGCTGAAAGCATAAGGCTGGAGCAGCGGGCTACACTGGTTAGGTCAGTAATGTTTAACTTACAAATTATGAGAATACACTAAAAATTTTAAGTGGAGTTGATGATAAGTTTACCTACTTAGGAGTAAATGTTGCGTGTAACGACTCTGAGAGTTGCCGTAAGGGAAATAATACAGACAAGAAAAAGAGTGTATTTTGCAAACTCCAAGTTCTTCACAAATCGTCTCATCTCAAGAAATACCAAGTTCCAAATTTATAATGGGTAGGTTCAAATAATGTCGTACTGAGCTGAAACATGCAATGCTATTAGAAGAACATAGTACATAGTTATACATTTAAGGCTGAAGTGAATTGTACGGTGCCATCGAATTTGGTACTTCGATTTTGACCTCTACCTTGTCTATATGTAGCAGGGTTGTTTCACAGAAAAGTGGTGTGTAGCGGCCGTAGAAAATTCAAGGACAAAAAAAAAATTAATTTTGTACTTCAATTCTGTAAACAGCACTATACAATTCACTTTTTCAAATTTAATTAATATATACTTGAACATCCAGATGTGGATTAGTATTTATGAGCTCAGCAAACAAAAACTACTAAAACACCGTTTTAAGAGAAACAACTACTGATACTTTAATTGACACTGTTTAGTGCCAGATAAAGTCACAAATACATCAGTTTCTTATGTCAGTTAACAGACTCAGAGAACCCCCTAAAATTGCTATAGTTTCTCCTTAGCTGCATTACATTGTTTTCTTTGAGATGACCCAATAACTTTTGATGATTTATTGTTTGATTATTCAAATGGCTTTGTTAGGATTTAGGGAAATTTAACCACTTGTTCAAGTGGAATACTTGTTTTGGAAAAAGTCAAAATTTAATGCAGTATTGAGTTGAAAAGAAAAAGTATAGTGTTAATATTATATTGAAAAAAATTTGGTAATAATTAAAGAAGAATAAATTCATTTGTTCAAAAGTTAATTTACTTTCAGTTACTTTGTAACATTTGTGCCAACCGTGACAGGACTCAATTTATTCAAATTTATTAAGTATGCTATCTTGTGTTGGTTATGGGGGGAAAGTGTTTTCGAACTAGCTAAAAACTGGGATAATTGAAAAAGTTGACACTGATCCAAAATCAGGTTCTGTAGAACATTGTTTACCTCACACAGCAGTTATAAAAGAGGAAAGCACAACAAGGATTCATCCCGTTTTTTATGCTTTTTTGTTTTACGAGGACAGCCGTCTTTAAAATAATGTTTACATAATGGCTCTAATTTGTTAGAATTGATTCCAGGTGGTCTTTTATGTTTCAGAGAATTACAAAATAGGGGTCATATCTGATATTACACAAGCATTTATACAGAATTGGAGTGAGGTTGAAAAATTTTGCTCTGACCAGTGCATCCAGTGGATTTCCAATTCACCTTTGGTGGGGTGGACGGTGGGAACAATTGGTGAGAGTAGTAAAAAATCTTTTAAGATGAGTGCTTGGTCAGACTATGTAAGACTTTGTTAAAATGACCAAGGTGTTGGGTGAATGTGAGTCAGTCATAAATTTAAGACCCTTGTCATATGTGTCAGATGATGCCTCAGATTTGAAATCATAAACACCGTATTTTCTAGTGAACGGAGAAGATAGATCATTTGGGACTTCGGATAGATATATAGACTAGATAGATTCAGAAAATTTAAATTTTAGGCTTAAATATAAACAAAAATTACATCAGGACTTGTGACAGAGATTTAGTTCTTAATAATATTGGTACTTTTATAGAAAAGGGCCCCCCTTTATGTATTTTATACAAAAGCGTTTATATCCCTTAGTCTATCTATTAAGACAAAGGGATATTCCATCCAATATGCTTTGGGACAAAGGATTATTGCCCTAAATGTTATTTAGGGCAACTAATTCACAGTCAGATGAGGAATAAGACTCGAGCCAGTGTCTATATAGGGGATATTGTACTAGTAGGGCAAGACAATGTTAAAAGAGTAAATTGGTCTCTAGCACGGGAGATTCAGGACAGGAACTTTCAGGTCCTGATGGAGAGGAGAGAAAGGTGTGATTACAGCTAGGACATAGTGGTGGGAAGACAATCACACGTTTTATTCAGCGAGTCTATCCACTTGAGGTGACTTCAAGATGTGGATGAATTCCAGCAGCCTCAAGAAGAAGAAATGGTATCAACCACCACACACGCTAGGTCTCGAAAGTCAGCCTGGCCTCTAGACAAGTATTGACCCCAGTGAGTCGATCTCTTCAATTCAGGTGGGAGTGGGTTAGGATTTGGGGAAATTTAACCACTTGTTAAAGTGGAATACTTGTTTTGGAAAAAGTCAAAATTTGATACAGTATAGAGTTGACAAGAAAAAGTATAGTGTTTATTATCTGAAGAGAGTTCGGCAATAATTAATGAAGAATAAAATCGTTTGTTCAAAAGTTAGTTTACTCTCAGTTACTTTGTGACAGGCTTAATAATCATAAGACTACAAGATCAGTAACTTTTACATACCTTCTCCTGCCATGTCAGTCAATGTAAAGTACAGAATAGACTACATCAGGCATCTTGTGCTTTAATAACTCATTAGCAATTAACTAACTTGTTTATTTATATTTTTAATGTGTCTTTTAACACAGTTAAATATGAAATAATTTCAAAGATAAAAAGTTATTTGTTTACTTTCTTAAAAAACAAGGTTTACATTAGGTCCAAATCTTGATGAAGAATTTTTGTTACTATAATAATTTTCTCGGGTAATTACGTTACATTTAAAAAAAAGTATAAGAAGTGCCCAACCCATTACTAAACCTAAAATTGCTCATTGATACTTGGTAGATAAGAGATTATGTTATTTTTCTCCGCCACTTTTAAAAAAAGGTTTAGGTATCAGTGTCAAAAGATTAAACGATGTTTTTCTTTTATAGCCGAAAGTAGGTCTCTCATAGAGATCGTAAACAGCACTAAAATGCCGATTATTAATTCTAATACATGCATATAAAAACAATTTTATAAAGATGATAAGATACCTAAACAATCGTACCGCCAAAACTGCACAGACAGATTCACGTTTTACTTTCATTAGTATAAAGAGTTAGCAACTAGCAATATTTTTGTTAAAGGTCTTTAGAGATAAACTTTACACAAAATAATTAAGCATCAAGAGATAAAAGATGCAGTTATAAATATAACGTTTTCCGGAGCCACTTACTATAAAAAAAATAGTGTAATATAACTTTACTTGTCCATTTAAAAAAAAAAGGTAAAACTTATGGGATTAAAACTAATAAAAATAAAAATAAAAACACTGAATAAAATACAAACTTTTACATTGAATTATTTATAAAACACTTCAAAAAGAGATAAGAAAACCAAATAAAACACAGATATAACAAAACAAAGGTTGCAAAACAAAAATCAGCGGAAACAACAAAACATGACGTGAAACAGTGGTGCCAATAATATAATATTCTCTATTTACATTTCTAAATCAAGCCCCAAAGGTTCTCTTAATGCAAAGTTATTTTTTGAAGTGAAACTTCTTTGGCGGCGCGGCGGTAGAGTGAATTTTTTCATATAGGGACATCGTGTAACGAAGTTTGCGATTCGAGACTCGTCCAAGTGTAACATTTTTACAGATTAATTGTATTATATATATTTAAAGACCAGCAAATTAAAACAAACATTTATTTTTATTGGAATAAATGTGGTTGCCTTAGCATTGTATTATTTTTTTTCAATTAAATTTCCCATAACCATTTCTATTGAAATAATAAATTCGTCAAAAAATGAAAGAGAGCAATGTATTCTAGAATTTAAGTTTCACTTCTAATGCGTGAGAACCTCACACATATATTTTTATTTACATATTTATTGGGTAAATTCGGATTGTACGTGACCCTACTTGGAGTTTAGGTGATAAAATCCTGCATATTAAATTAAAAACCTTAATTTTGTGTACCCTTGAATTTTTAATTGCCGCTCCGCACCGCTTCGCGGTGCTCCGCTCATTTTCTAAAGAAAAACAACCCTCCTGCCTCCTGCCTCCTGTATCCGTGGCGGCGGTAAGGCTTTGGGGCCCCCCGCACACTTTTAGTGGGGGCCCCTCTATCTCCCATCCAGGGGCCCCCAGATGCCCGGGGACCCCCCACGCCACGGGGTCTGCGGGGCCCTTATCGCCACCACTGTCCTGTATATAAACCAGGTAGAGGTCCAACTCGAAAAAAATTTCTGGGTCACGTACAATCCGAATTAGCCAAACTGTCAAAATGATTCTTTATTTTATCGCAATAATATTAATATTTATTTTTACTTTCTTTATTCTGCACCTAAGTTGGAGGTAATTTATTTTCGTGTTCTTGGGTGTCCGCCGAGCTTTTTGTTATAAAATTGTTTTATTTATTTACTAAAAAAATTAGTAATAGTTGAGTAAAAATAAGTCGCAGTGTTGGTAGTATTATTGCAGAAAAGAACACAACCATCGAAATCGAAATTAATGAATATGTCAAAAGTACAGTGGAGTCTCTCTTAATCCGTCACATATGGGGCCAGGCCATGGTCGGATTAATGGAAGTTTGATAATAAATAATTATTACATTAAAAAAAAAAAAGAAACAGGACACGATAAAACTAGCGTTTATTACAAAAAAACCACAATATAACGGCTAAAATTTCGAAATAATTCATGCTAATACCTTATTGTGAGGCGATGAAAATTTTGGGAGTTCATTCCAAATTTTCAAAAATTACCAATTTTTGGCGCGAAAAAGTAAAGTGCGCCCAAAATTTTATTTTTTAAAAATTTTGAGTTGTATATTAAATGAAAGCTGCTGAAGAGTAGGAAACAAATACTACTGTTTTTACAAATGCTACCCAAAAGTTCCCANCTTTTGGACTCAAATAATTTTAAAACGTGTATATTTATTAAAATATCAAAATCGTGTTTTCGCAATTATTTCTCTTTATATGAGAAGTAAAAAGGAGCTGCGGGCACGATTAAGATGGAGGATGGAGGTAAAACTAGGTTGGTTTGTTAGGATCCCCATCCACTGCAGTGACTAACCATCTCTTTTCTTACTTTCTCACATACGTCATAATATACGTGTATTACACACGTTGTATATGTGTAATGTATTGTGAGGACGCAAACATTTTATTTTCATTTACATGATTGAGTTCCCGAGTCCCGATTTTAATAGGTGTTTTTAACAAATGTTTCAAACAGAAATGTCAGACACCTCTTAAGACACATTTCACTGGATAGCTCATCGTTGAAATAATTCCAGAGTGGAAAGCAAACGAAAGTTATAATTGTCTTTACTTGTTAGGGTTTCGAGGTTGTCCTAGAAACCCTTATGCTTCGTCCGTCCGTCGCAACTTGGATTATATCTCCCAACCTACTGACGCTATTGACTTGAAATTTAGTATATAAGTTAAAATTTTTTTCCCAAAAACAGAAAACCTATTGCGAACTTTAACACTCCAAATTTCTGCGATCTGCGATCAATTGCGATCACCGCGCAATATTTTACTTTTTTNTTTGTTCAAATGCGTTGCTCTTTCAAATCGCTCATTACGCTATCGCAGAACACAACTAACAGTAACACAGATATCACCTCACTGACAAGACAAAAAAACTCCAAAAAATCTGAAAACGATAGGAGGGGTTTGGGAGAAGTACTAGTACAGAAACAAAGCGGCAAATTGATGTACTACAGCAGTTAGAAGAGTTACACACTGAGTCCGGGACTTTTGGGTAGCACCACGTATATACAGAATATACAACGTATATGCTTTTTTTAAATGTTGCATTCCTTATTGATTAAATAAATCAAAATATACACAAAATACATTCCCCCTCCTCCCAACCACTATACATATAACGGCTGGTCCTAAAATTTCGAAATAATTCATGGTTATACCTTATGGTGTAACCATGGTGATGAAAATTTCCTGAAAAATGTAATTTACCTTGTTTTTATTACTGATAAAAAACATTGTGACCCTTCGGGGGATCGAAGATAGAACCCGGGACCCTTGAGATAGAAGACAAAAAATCATAATTACACAAAGGGTATGCTTACTTATCTACAAAACCCTAAAAAATACTTGGACTCAAGTACTTCCCAGTGATTTTTTCAGAATTTTTGGGGGTAGTTTTATTTCTAGGAAATTTATTTCTCGATTTCACCTCGGAGTATGATTTTTCTANTTTTATTTTTTAGAAAATTTTATCAGCTAAGAAGTATTTTTTTCTCTAGGATGCGTCGTTTCGGAGTTATAAGCGAAAAACTAAAAAAAACTTCCATAATTTTATGGTTTTTCACCATTTTCATGGTGAAGCCATATCCGAATCTAGTCGATAACTTATTTTCAGATTCAGCACCCCAAAAAACATAAAGATCCGTCGAGAAAAATTCTTCAACAATTTTTTCCTGAATCGACTACTTTCCGCTACCAAATGACTGGACTACATTTCAAGTCGACCAAACGGCTTTAACTTTAAAACTAGAAAAAAATTAGAAAAATTATTCAGCTAGTAGTTGTAGTACTTTAATAGATCAAAAAGAAAAAAATAATCCCGCCCTCAAAGGGTCAATATGGCCCTTTGAAGAACGTGGTTTCCTCTTGACCCTTATTTTTTTAAATTGTGTTGTCTATTTTAGGTCTTTAGGGGTATAATAAAAACCAACTACGTTTTTTGCGATATTTCGTCCCTACTTTGGGACATTATCAAGCAATATAATTATTTATGCGTAAAATTAAAATTTATTTGTCTCCTCTTCAATTTGAAAGTGATATTTTATAAAAACCCACTTCTTAATTTCATTAAATTGGAATTCCATAATGTAAAATAAAATTAAATATTCACATCTCACACACAAAGAGACATGAGTCATGTACACAGATTGAAGTATGACTCCAAAAATGGAATCTTTTGGTAGTAAGAAAACTACCATAAAACTTTAAAAATGAAATAAAAGTAACTGTTTGTATCGAGTTTTTTTGTGAAAATCAATGAGTGATTTAAGTGATTATGAAGAATATGAGGAGAATAATACGCCTTCCGAAATAATTAATTAGGCACAAAATACAACTAACGAATTGATGTCATCTTTATCAAAAGAGAAATACGAGCTTACATACAGGAAGACCTTGGTAAGACTTTTAATTCATTATTGCTTTTTTCATTTGGTCATTTTTCTCTAAATTTACTGTATTAAAACACTGAAGAAGCCCAGGTTCCCTCGGCGAAAGCTTCGTTAAACAAAATAAAAAAATAAAAAGAAAAGGACTTTAATTCCAACAAAAACCTAACCCCAGATAAGAAAAATCTTTAAGTCCACATAAGAAAACCTTCAAGTACATACAGGAAGTTTATTATTTTTTTCTGAATTTATTATTAAAATCTAACAATCGTAGATAAAGTACGGTACGCAACTCGTGCGAAAACGGCATTTTGCATTGCTCGTGTGGATTTTACTACCCTCGCTGTCGCTCGGGTGTAAACTCCACACTCTCATGCAAAATGCTACTTTCCACACTCGACGCGTAATGTACTATTATCTTCCTTTTTAGTCTAACTTCTAAGAAAAAAAATAGTGTCATAAAGAAACCACGTTCTTCAAGGGGCCATATTGACCCTTTGAAGGGCGGAATAAATTTTCCTTTTTGTTTTCTTAATCTACGCCTTAAGTACTATGTACAACTATTACCTATAAAACATTGTTTTGATAGTGATTGTAGAGAAGAGAGTACCCTAAAGTAATTCTTAGATAATTATGTAGATCCTTGTTCTGATAAGTTATAGCCATTTGATCAACTTGAAATGGGACATCCTGTACAATGTATAATCGACTAAATGTTTATTGAACGTAGAATAGGGACTTATACTCAGCATGAATCTGTCTCAAAATTATGTAAATTTTTATTGTATAGGATTAAAAATCATATTCATTGATTTTAATTAGTAAGAGTAGATTATAATTTAATCTATACAGGGTGATTGGCGATAAAAGAATAAATAGGGTGATTCTAAACATCATTGGCTAAAAAAGTCCTATCTATAACCAATGGGTCTATTATTCTCATTCGTTTTCCCACAAGGTCAAAATTGTGATGATTTTTTTTTTTTAAGATCGCATACCTTTGCTCATAAAATGGCTTATTCCTCCAGAAGAATAAAAGCTAAAACAAAATTATTTGTTTCGTTGTAAAGCTGACAAAATTTCTTAGAAGAAAAGTATAATATTAATTTTCATGCCCTTAAATTACATGACAAAAAAATCATAGAAAATTTAAAAAAAAATACATATATATCTATGTAATATATATATATGTTTGAGGCTCTCACACATTAGAAGTGAAACAATTGAAAACAAAAAGAAGTGAAAACAAAAAATCCAAAATGCATTGCTTTCTTTCATTTTTTGACGAATTTATTATTTTAAGATTAATTAAGAAATGGTTATAGGAAATTTAATTGAAATACGCAAAGGCAACCACATTTATTCCAATAAAAATAAATGTTTGTTTTGATTTGCTTGTCTTTAAATAGATATAATAAAATTAATCTTTAAAAATGTTACACTTGAACGAGTCTCGAATCGCAAACTTCGTTACACGATGTCACTATATGAAAAAATTCACTCTACCGCCGCCAAAGAAATTTCACTTAAAAAAAATTGTGGTTCAATAACTTGGTAAGGTAGCAGCTATACATTTCTTATATTATTAATGTTTTTTAGGCGGTACGAAGTTCGGTGGGTCAATTAGTTTATTAATACAAGAAAAATAAGTCTACAAGTTCTTTTATGTCTACAAAATGCAATTTTTTACCTACCGTGGAGTTAAACAATTATACTGACACAAACTAGGGCCTACTTTACTAAAAGATCAATTCATTAATAATAATTAGGCCTGCTTTTATTGCTTGATTTGTGAGTAGAGGCAATTCAGTCATGATAGAGGTTCTTCCGGGGCAAAGCTCTCTGACTTATTCTAATAATTCTCTATACGAAAATTCTAACATTGAACGAGTATTCGCGGTCCTAACGCAGAAAGAAATTATTTGGATAAGCAAAATCCGTATTTTCGAAAGAATACGGATGTAAGAAATATCCCAAAATGAAAATTATCTTTGCTTACCTCAAAAATAACAAAATATTCTTTACATTATCATTTAAAGCCGTGTCCAGACTGCCGAAAGAACAGTGCAAACGAGCCGAGCATTGGTCTCTGTGAATGCCCAGTCTGAGATGCGCAGGCGCACTTTATACTGCGCGTGCGCAGTGATCGATGCTCATCTCGTTTGCTCTGTTCGGTTTAACAGTCTAGACACGGCTTTAATAACCAAGTAATGTCCCAACGACGCACATCAAAATGATTTGTTATTGCCAAGCTAAGGCAACTACATATATTCCAATAAAAAATTAAATTTTTGTTTCTATTTCTTGGTCTTCAAATAGTTATAATAACTAAATTTACTTAATTTTACTTTTTTTTCTTAAATATAAAATTAAGCCCTCTGTCACGAGCCCTTAGGCTCGTAAAATATAATCACAGGAAATAAATGGCATGAAACATTGAACGACAAATCAAAAATTAATAATATTTATACCAAATAATAGTATTCTTTAATTACGCATAGAGATGTTAATGATTGAATTTCAGTATAATGAAGATTCCACAGTAAAATTGTTGCCAAATGTAGCTAGATTTATATTTAAAAGTTGATTCTTTGGTCCTATGAAGTTTCATTCGAACCATGGCCAAGGTCTTAAAGATTTCCCAATCCAGCTGACCTTATTAACAAACTTGAATTAGAATTCTATTATAACATTTTTTTTTTAAACCCTCTTTAGTTTTGGTGGCCTACAAATCATACCGAACGTTTGTGATGTCAAAATCAGTGATAACGACGTATAATTAAAAGCAACGGCAAGACGTAGGTGTTGGTCAAGAAGCGGAGGAAACGTCGTGTGTTGAAGCAGGTCCTCAGCTGTTGGTAGGGGCGGATGGTGAAAGGTTTGTACATGGTGGGGTACTTCCAAGGCGTTAGGTAAGGGCCGTCTTTCAGTTCAGTTCTATAGGATCCGATATGGCGCGGTATCCTCTCCTCGCTCCGCTTCTTATTCTGTTCGCTAGTAACTTCGTACCGAGTTTATCATTTAACGAAACCCGGCTTCATGTCCTTCTAGATATTTACAATCCTTACAGGTTGATCACATCTTTTAATCGTTCTCAAGAGACTCCGTGCAAAGCTGATCTTTCCTCATTTTTCGACGAACTTCAAAATGGAACATTATGGGCTTTGCAGAGTAAGCAATATTTTATTATCACTGCATAACTAATAAATTAATTTATTTTTAATTTAATTAGATTATTTAAATAGATTTGGAAGAGTTTATGGAGGTATTCTTAAGGATTAATATAAATGTCACTCCATGTAAATTCAAACTTTTTCATCAGCTAAAGAAGCTTTTAGCGTGCATAAATTATCATTACGAGCAGTAGGTGATAAACCAGATAATAATAGAAAAATTAAAATAAAAATAATAGTTGAATGATGATTAGCAATTAATAAAATAAAACAAGTAACAAGTCAAAATAAATTTGAAGCAATCAGATGAAGGAGTAAATACTAAAAAAAGAAATTTAATTAAGTAAGCGTAAAAATAGCAATTCAATTAAATAATAAAAACTAAATATGATAAAAATGATGAGTAGAATATCGCCAACAATATTTGAAGTCTACTNGCCAATTTTCAAAACTCCGGGAATTATTTCACTCGATTTGACAAATTTGACTGGGCTACAAAATTGTTTTGATTTTTAGATGAATTAATGTCTCAATTTATCAAAATTTAAGGTGCGCAGACGGTTGAAGTTAACCTGGGGCTATCTGCGGGCCGCCTTTCGACTTACCACCCAAATATCATTCAAATCGGATAAGTAGTTTTGAAGATATAGGTAAACATAAATGTATGTTTGTACGTACGTGGAAGAGAAACAAATGAGCGCAGGAGGTTGAACCCATTTGGTACCAACAATGGGCTATAACTTACCATCCAAATCTCATTTAAATCAGACGCGTAGTTTTTAAGATATGGCGGTTCGCAAAAATTTAGTGTCAGCCCGACAGACAGAAACGGAACCAAAAATTATTCCCAGATATCTGAAACGGATTTCTCTTCGGAAACAAAAATGTTTCGTTCTTCAGAACGATCACATAGCTTCCGTTACATTCGGTAAGCTCGGAAGCAAAAATATACAAACGTTAGCCTACTAACTAAAGGGTACTAATATTATTAGTTTTTACTATTTTATATAGTACTTGAGTGGTACTTTTTTTACGTGTTAAATAGTACTTTCTAGTAGCAAAAACGACTGAAAAATTACTTTAACTTTTAGAGCCAGAATTGCTTAAAAATGTGTTTTAATGACGTTAAAAATTCAAAAATTTTCCGGGGGGCCCCCCGGCCCTTCCTCTTTCCTGGGGTATTCCATAACCCCCCTCTCAGTAGGGCGCACTTTTACCTGTTCGCCATGTACTCAGATGCACCTAGGTACGGCCCTGCGAAAATTCATGTAAACAGTTACCTTCCCCTTGCTTTGAAGGTAAGTGTGCAAATTTTCATCGAGATCGGATTAAAACTGTAGATTTGTATAAAAGACCATACATATGTTGA
>KZ651052.1:440619-474646 GCA_001010745.2 Gerris buenoi | reverse complement strand
GAAGAAAGTTTTTTTTTTTTTTTTTTTTTTTTTGGAATAAATATGGTCGCCTTAGCTTAGCAATAACAAATCATTTCGAGGTGCGTCGTTGGGACCCTACTAGATTATATTATAAATAATATGGAACTAATAATTAATTATTACACTATACCATCCAAGTCTCCTTAAAATCAGACAAAAGGTTTTTAAATCAGGCTCTTTCGCAAAAATTGAACAAAGACAGGCAGACGACCGATAGACAGACAGAAACGGGACCAAAAATGTTTCCTGATTTTGTTAAACGAATTTCTGTCTTAAAATTTTTAAAACCGGAGACATTAAATGGGAATATTAAAACTATGATTCTTCTAAACTAATTTATTGTGATTTTTGTGTACAGTAATTTTATTCGTATTAAGTGGAAAAAATCTGTTGTGCTGAAGTAAATGAAATCTTGAGATAATTAAAAGAATGCGAATTCTAATGACAATTATTAGAAGAATCTCTTATTCACTTGCGTTGTAAAAAAGGCTGTACTTACTTATTATATTCATACTAACTTAAAGTTATTGTTTTATTAGACAATGTACATGTGTGCATTGCTTCTGGGCTCTTAATGTTTTAATGTGCGACCTTATGGATTTAAAAACGCAACAAAAGATCAAGAAATGTGTTTTGTCTAAAATAGATGAATGACCTCGTGGACACTTAGCCTTCGGAAACGTGTTTAAGAACACCTATATTCAAAAACCTGACACGAATTGAACATAGATCAGATGGNTTTTTGAAATCAGACAAAAATTGTTATGTGATTTTTCAATAAGAAGTATTAATTCAACCATATTAAATATGCGCCGCCATTTAAGATTAATATAGGACCTTCTACAGGCTACTTTTAACAACCATCCAAATATAGGTCCTGTAAGTAATATATATATAGGTCATAGGTGTTAGAAATTTGTGTAAGTTTTGTGGTAAGAAAATTTGTGTAAGAAAATGGTTAAAAACACGATTTTTTGAAACACGAAAATTTTGAAGAAAATGGTGAAAAACACGATTTGTGTAAGAAAATGGTTGTGCGCATGTGAAACAGAACCTTTTATGAATGGTTGAAATCGGACGAGTAGTTTTTAAGATATGTTATTGGTTTGTTAAAAATATTGAAGAACAAACCGACATACGCGTGACCAATAATGTACTCTGTTTTCTGAAACGGATTTTTGTCCAGAAATTTTGACATCGCAAAGATAACAAATTTATTTCTTCAGAGCGAATCATAGCATAGCAACCTTCCAACGACAATTCTTCCGGTACCTTCGATAAGCTTGTGATAAATACATTTATTAACAATAAACATTAATGATATTTATTAGTTATAGACTGACCCTGCTTGGCATTTTGTAAGTTATTTAGAGTTTTGAAATATTGTTGTGGCGTGGATTGTAGAACTCACGATATGCAAAAAGACGCGTCTTGACCCCACAAGTATTTGTCTTACTTGTTATTGAGGTTATTTCGCTGTAGTTCGACATTCACTGACACAACTAAATAACGTAACCGATTGCTCTTATCGGTTACGTCTAAAACTGGTTTTCCATTCATATGTTTCCGGTGTTACAAATATTAATATGTAAATATACGACATTATACTCTTTTACACTCATGCTGGGAATATCAGTGGCTATGTTTCGTAGTCAAAGTTTAAATTTAATCTCTCGAAAATGTAATTGTGCGTATACAGTTAGACTCAGCCTGCCTTATACAGGTTGATGGGCAATATATGTACAAAAATAAATAGGATGATTTTATGCCTCATTGGCTACAAAAAAAAATCAATAAAAATCATGGGTTTATTCTCAACAGTTTTCCCACAAGGTCAAATTTTATAATTTTTTTTAAGATTGCATAAAAATACTTATTGCTCCAAAAGTATAAAAGCTTAAACAAAATTTTTGAGAAAAAGAATCATGGATTGTGGCGCGGGCATGTGTGGTTTGTGGTTTGGGACTCTATATGTCGCCTATGCCTAAAGCCGGCCCAATTTCCAAGCTATTATTTAACTTCACTTATTAGTGAAGTACAAACTTTGTAAACCATTGTAATTGACTTGCCCAATACCTAGAATATAGATTACTGAATATATATTTTCTATTACAGTGCAGGTTAATCAAATATACACGGAAATATACATAGAAATAGTTTAAAATAAAAAAAAAGTTTTCTTATAAAAAAATAAATAAAAATAAAAATAAATAGAACTAATATTCAAAATTCTCCTTGGTGAGGAATCGAAGCCAGGCTTCGAAATTGCTTACGTTTTAAGCAATTTTCTCAGGAACTAGATTTTTCCCGGGAAAACGGCTTATATCGTAAGATTCATATTTAAATGGACTACATTTTAGAATTTTTAGAATCAAAATCGTCGGAATCGTTTTCGAGAAATATTTTTTTCACGTTTTTTTTTTTTTTGAGTTTTTGGGGGGAGTGCCCCCAAATTTGGAACTAAAATCCATTTCTTGATCTCCCCTCGGGGTGATTTTTCTGAACATTTATGCCAAATTTCGTCAAAATCGGTCCAGTAGTTTAGGCTCCAGCACAGACGACGGACAGGATTTTTTTACAAACTACTTTTTTAGACTCAGGGGATCTCAAAACGTGTAAATCCACCAAAATCTCAAAATCAAATTTTCTTGCCATCACAATACTTCCTCTTTATATGAAAGTAAAAAGAAAACAGACTGAAGATGATCTTACGAAGGGTCGAAACGTTTCAAAATTAATATGGCTCAAAGCGTTATTTTTTTTATTTTTCATTCACCTTAAAATTCCATCATAACGTAAATTATCATAAAGATGTTAAATTAAAACATATATTTGGAGGTAAAATATATGTTAGTTCTCATAGGAAGTGTGTTAAAAATTGTTAGATTTGGTTAGAGATGGTTGGTTGAGATTATTAGAGACGACTAAGAGAGAGGCAGAAGTGGTTAGATGANTTATGTAAATATATATGTATTCTAAATTAGGTAGATGTAGTGTGACTCATATGGTCAGATAATCATGTGTTATTTTATAAAACTTTTTTATTATAAATATTTTAAATTGTAAAAGAAAAAGATGTAATATATTATACACTATCATAGTCAGGTTAGTACAAATCTTATCAATATTATATGTAAAGGGGTTTGATTTTTTAAAATTTATTAATTATAACTTTATTAATGTATTAATTCTTTTTTTAAAATAATAATTTTTATTTTAGGTCTGATGATGCCCGAAATGGGTGAAATATAACCTACATTCAAAATTAACTATTTGTTATTTTACTCACCTTCAAAGATCCTATTAAATATTATCCAAAAGTATCAAAGGTGCAAACTTGGAAGAATTATCTTCAACTGAGATTAATTTAAAGATTTTGATTAGCCAGTATTACGCCTTATACCTACCCTACATTATACACCTTCGCATATAATGTCGGACCTGCGGCGATGCCTACAGACAGAGAAAATGTCAAGGCCGAATTTGGTTATTGTACTGTATGATTTTAATTTAACAATTCTGAGTAATGAACAGAGAAAAATTTAAGTTTTTATTAATTTATTGATTCATCATATATAACTTCCTTATAAAAAGAATAATGTTATTTCACATTTAATTGTAAAATATAAGTGTTAAAGTTTATTACAGTTATTGCCCTAACCGAATGCATAATTAATTTATACATACGTACCATGAACAATTTATCAAGATGCATATATTATTAATTTGAAAATTTAAATAATATACTGTACTACTACATATATACATATACGTATATGTAAATTTAATTGTGTAAATGTCTCTTTGCTAAATTAGTCACTTATTATTTCGTTTTTCTTTAAAATCTTTTTCTTTGTTAATATATATATTTGTTGTGGTAGGTAATAATTAAAACATCAACTCAAACTTTCTCATATACAAATTTATAATTACTTAGCCCAGTGTTTTCCATTTATTAGTTTTCGAATTTTGAAAGGTATATTTTATTATTATTGAACATCAAAATTTATCATAAAAATGACCTCCTCGGCGGAAAATCGAACCCGGCCTCTCTCGTTCAGAGTTTAAAGCTATTTTCTCAAGAACTAGATTTTTCCGGAAAAACTCCATTAATTTGTTGGATTCGTATTAAGTTGACTACATTTTAAATTTTTTAATACATTTGTAAAGGATATTGTTACAGTAGAAATACAATGTCATTCTTTTCCTACGCTGTGCACATTGTGACTTAATAGTACATTACGCGTCCAGTGAGGAAAGTAGCATTTTGCATGCAAGTGTGGAGTTTGCTCCCGAGCAAAGCAGAATGCAGTTTTCGTTCGAGTTGCGTACCGCACTTTATCTACGATTGTTGGATTTTAATAATAAATACAGAAAAAAAATGTATGTAAGTAAATAAACTGAATGTAAGTTCGTATTTCCCTTTTGATGACATTTATTCATTAGTTGTATTTTACGCCGAATTAATTATTTCGGGGGGAGTATTATTCTCCTCATTTTCATCATAATCACTTAAATTGCTCATTGTTTTTCCTTAAAAACTCGATATAAACAGATATTTTGATTAAACAAACAGCAAATTAGTTTTGTTAAATATAAAAAACACGCAAATCGTGCGTTTAAGTATTGAACAATTCTTCTTTCGCCCTAGTGCGGAAAAAAAGAAGAATTATGAACGCGCATGCGCAATGAATACGAATACGAAAAGAATCACATTCTACGCATCTAAACAGAGATCAAATGTTTATATTTCGTATCAGTTATAGATAAAAATAAATTAACTATCTATACATATTTTATTACAAGTTTATAATTAATAGGTATATTTTTAATGCTGTGATTTAGTTGAAAGTAATTTAATTATTTCATAATTGAAATTAGTACTATACATATACATATTTCTAAACTGTAATTATTTACTTTCAAAAATTTTAATAAGCTGTTAAGTAAAAGGTTATTTATAGCAGGGTAATAGTTTATAAAAGAATAGTATTTATATAGAGAGTACATTCCCTTTAACCATATAAGTTCATTTACCCCAGTGAAGGGTTTTTCCTCGAAAGCATTCTTAAAACAAGAAACAATCCATAATTCCAACCAAGTTCAAAAACGAACATCAGAAAGCAATGAAACATCCATCGGATGGAACATTGCTTAACATCTGATGTAAGATCAGGGACGCAGAGAAACCTGTTACTCACTGGTTGACAAGTCCCGGTGGATATCGCAACTCTCTCGAATCTATACAACAACGTGAAACGAAACGATTAACACCATTTCTTATGATTCATCTTGAATAATGATATGACTTTATCACTTCTCGCCCACATTCAGATCAGAGCACAACCTAGATCGGCTCCAGAATTGTTTCCAAGTTGGCTCAGTCAATATGCAAAGCACTTAAAGAATGAATTGATTTGAGACGATGGCGTTAACAGGTTCCGCTTTTATTGAACCAATGTTTATTTAGCTAAAATGTCGCTTCAATGTTTATCCCATTTGGCAAATGTGTTATTAAATTCACTACATTAGATTCTACTACAAACTAATGTTTTATTGTTATATGACAACTTAGGCCCGTGGCAACGGGCCTTTATATTTTTTTAAAAAAAACGTCAAAACTAAATAAATCAATTTAGATTATCAATTTACGTTATTGTTGATAAGTAACTAGATCTATTTAAAGACCAAAAATCAAAACAAACATTTATTTTTAATAGAATTATTGTGATTGCCTTAGCTTGGCAATAACTAATTAGTACAAATTAACTTTTAGTGGCCAACCTATGTAAAGGGGGAAAAAAATAAAGCCTGTAGGAGGGGTGGAGCGAGTGACATTTTTATTTGTCTATACCTATGGCTTTTTATTTGTCTCAATTCCAAATCCAGTGCTCTTATTCGATTTTTCCTCGTTGTCAAAAGTTAACACTGATTGTAAAAAAGAGTAAATGTAGGTGTAACCTTCCGTTTCATCAAAAAGATAGCAACATTGAACGAGCTGTTTTTATGTGTTTATACAGTTCAATTTTGTCTCCTTACAGAAAAGGATAGCATTTGCATGCTATCATTTTCAATGATAGCAAATTATTACTATAAATCAAGTGATCAAATTACAAAATTCATAATCCAAGAAAATCACTTATCAAGCAAACTTGAAATAAATGTTACATCAGTCAATACGTTTTACCTTTTACTAAGTTATAGATGTGATATAGCAAATAATTAAATGGAATGAATTCAAAAAGTTACACACTTCCGCATTGGTATAATTATTTCACAGTTAAAGCAAGTGTACTCCAGATTCTAGAGATAACAGTTGCAAAATCTCCTTCGCTTTTACGGTGGGAAGATTAACGAGTTATGAAGTCGCTGCTGCAAAGCTATTAGGNTTTCCTGCCTTGGTGCGTAAATAACTATTTCCTGATCTTTCTATTATAGGTTTGTTCCAACCACACTTCAAACTAGTTTGAAACTATCTGACGCATGCGCTTTTGCAACATGAGTTCAATTTTGGTCCGATGCGCTTGCGTCGGACAGTTTGAAACTACATAGTTTGAATTGTGGTTGGAGTTGGAACAAACCTAATATCAAATATCATGATTTATGTTGTGTATAATTGGAAGGAAGAATATTATGTTAAAGTAATTCTTATCTCGTAGGACAGTAGATCGTCCTTGCAGAGTGTCTAAGGCTTGTGTAAATGGCCTCATTATTGGATGATTCTGTGCTACGTCTAATGCAACCACGAGGTCGATATAATCCTGTCTCCTGAAAGGAGGTGACAAATGTAAAGCGTAGCTTCTTTAAGCCCATTCATTTCAAGGCGTCTGCTTCCCCGCGGCCCCTTTTGGAATAATCAATTGAAGTTGAGCCGATATATCACGTATCATATGTGCAATAGTCTTGCCTCAAGGTCAAAGCCTTTAACAATTAAGTAACAGATGTTTAGTCATAACGAAAAACCTTTAATGTTTATAACTCAATGTTACCTTTAATGTTCATAATTCTTAAATATAAAGCTGTAGTAGCTAATTGGCTCAAAGAAAATCATTCACCAGATAAAATTATATTAAATTGCTAGATGATACTTTGATAACTTTATTTTGACTTATTTGAAGTTCGATGTTTCGTTTGCGCTGTTAGAATATTCTTAGAGAATGATTAGCCAGCGATATTCATTTGAGGCAGATATATCTACGATTATAATGTTTCTTGTGCACCCCTAAAGTAAACATTTGTTTATATCCATGTAAGAAATCTCAAAATCGAAAAGAAACGCTCTTTAGGTGCGAAATAGCTTGTAATCTTTATAATTGGTGGTATCTGATCGTACTGTGTTATAGTTATAACTAATGTCAAAAATAATCTTACTGAACTTACATATCTAAAGCTAACTTCTTAAAGTGACAGAATTATAAAAATTGAAATAATTTTACACATGTGCAACAGCCTTTGAGTCTACCAATTATTTTACAGTATCTAACTTTTTTTGTTTTTAATAAATATAAACTAAGTATTTCTTGTTGAATAAATTAATTTAAAATTAAAATCTTTCCATATTTATTTCTCCCTTCTAGAGGTAAAATCTTGTACGTACCTCAGGAGTAAAAATCACTTGCACCCTCGCGATAATTAACTCCCTCGGCTTCGCCTCGGGAGTGAACATTATGGTTCCCTCGGCTTCGCCTCAGGAACCAACTTCATCGCTCAGGGTGCAATCACTTACTTTCCTCCCTTGGTGCGTAAATAACTATTTCCTGATCTTTCTATTATAGGTTTGTTCCAACCACACTTCAAACTAGTTTGAAACTATCTGACGCATGCGCTTTTGCAACATGAGTTCAATTTTGGTCCGATGCGCTTGCGTCGGACAGTTTGAAACTACATAGTTTGAATTGTGGTTGGAGTTGGAACAAACCTAATATCAAATATCATGATTTATGTTGTGTATAATTGGAAGGAAGAATATTATGTTAAAGTAATTCTTATCTCGTAGGACAGTAGATCGTCCTTGCAGAGTGTCTAAGGCTTGTGTAAATGGCCTCATTATTGGATGATTCTGTGCTACGTCTAATGCAACCACGAGGTCGATATAATCCTGTCTCCTGAAAGGAGGTGACAAATGTAAAGCGTAGCTTCTTTAAGCCCATTCATTTCAAGGCGTCTGCTTCCCCGCGGCCCCTTTTGGAATAATCAATTGAAGTTGAGCCGATATATCACGTATCATATGTGCAATAGTCTTGCCTCAAGGTCAAAGCCTTTAACAATTAAGTAACAGATGTTTAGTCATAACGAAAAACCTTTAATGTTTATAACTCAATGTTACCTTTAATGTTCATAATTCTTAAATATAAAGCTGTAGTAGCTAATTGGCTCAAAGAAAATCATTCACCAGATAAAATTATATTAAATTGCTAGATGATACTTTGATAACTTTATTTTGACTTATTTGAAGTTCGATGTTTCGTTTGCGCTGTTAGAATATTCTTAGAGAATGATTAGCCAGCGATATTCATTTGAGGCAGATATATCTACGATTATAATGTTTCTTGTGCACCCCTAAAGTAAACATTTGTTTATATCCATGTAAGAAATCTCAAAATCGAAAAGAAACGCTCTTTAGGTGCGAAATAGCTTGTAATCTTTATAATTGGTGGTATCTGATCGTACTGTGTTATAGTTATAACTAATGTCAAAAATAATCTTACTGAACTTACATATCTAAAGCTAACTTCTTAAAGTGACAGAATTATAAAAATTGAAATAATTTTACACATGTGCAACAGCCTTTGAGTCTACCAATTATTTTACAGTATCTAACTTTTTTTGTTTTTAATAAATATAAACTAAGTATTTCTTGTTGAATAAATTAATTTAAAATTAAAATCTTTCCATATTTATTTCTCCCTTCTAGAGGTAAAATCTTGTACGTACCTCAGGAGTAAAAATCACTTGCACCCTCGCGATAATTTTTACTAAAACTGCAGTGATAAGTTTCTCATCAGCCAATAATATAGTTCTAAAGGCCCCCCATACACGATCAAACATTTTGTGCAAACCTGAAGTCAGGCAAATTTAGGCCATACACGTTAAACATCATGTTTACGCAAACAAAACAGCCCCATACACCTGTTTGCACAAACATGTTCAAAATGTTTGCGCAAACATCATGTCCGTCATGTCCGTGTATGGTGTGGTTTGATGTTTACGCAAACATGAAATCAGCCTAAATTTGCTCGACATCAGGTTTGCTCAAAATGTTTGATCGTTTATGGGGGCCTTTAGATACAATATAATTAAAACAAAAAAAATAAATAAATAAAAAAATAAATTACTCAGTAAAATCAAGATGGTAGAATTTCTTTTCAAAAATCATTATCAAATCTTAATAAAAATTATGGATCCTCATTTTACTTTTACTCAAGGAATAATCTATCATTGAAAGATTACAATCTATTAGAACCATTATCTTGCTGCACAATAGATATAACAAAGTGTTTTATTTATTTACATAATAAATTATGGAGGACATCGCGTTTAATATTATCCTCCTTATACAAATAAATGTCAGTATCATATTATTTATTACTATTGTTAATCCTATTTATTTATTTGTTAATCCTTTACAATGTGTTATTTGAAGACGTAATATTATAGGTATAATAGGAAGAGCTCAGTTTTGTTAGACGTTCTAATAAAAAAAATGTAATTGTAGAAATTTTTTGTTGAAAATCCAACATCAAACAAAAGTAAAACCACCTGCTAGTTATTATTAAATTTAAATGCTGTATGAACGATTATTTTTTGAGAAATGTTTGTTCGATTTTGTAATGAATAAATTAAGAAAAAAAAGAAGTTTTTTAGTCTTCAATACCTAAAATTTTAGTTGGTTAATATCACTGACAAATCAGGTTTCTATTTATTATCCAAGAGAAAGTGAACTTAAACAAAAGTGCTTGAATAAAAACAAAGAGTTAAAAAACAACCAAACCATTTTTAATATAATTTTGAAACTTATTACGTGAGTGTACTTCATGAAATAACTACATGGTTGTTCAATTTAAATTACATGTATCCGGTTACATAATATTTCTTCTTAACTGTTAGTAACTGTAATAACTACTGTTTAGCTGTAATAGTGATATATAACTCTAGATAATATAATTATCTCAAGAAAGATCTCAAAACTGCCAATAACTGTCGAAAAAAAACCTGGTTATAAGCACTATATCTTCTTAAAAACCTGGTTATAAGCACTATATCTTCTTAAAAACCTGGTTATAAGCACTATATCTTCTTAAAACCACTGATATTAAGCACTACATCTTCTTAAAATCTATTTAATAACCATGTTTCTTTAATTAGTAGCTCTTAAAACTTGTTACGCGCAAACATTCAGTATATGCAAAAAGATGAAATGTAATTATATATCTCCATAATTAAAGATTACTGAACTAGTTTAGTAACTACATGTTAATAAATAAGATAACTTTTTAAAAATGAATACGTAACTGAGTTAGCCACATAAAAGAAAAAAAAACTTTTTACTTACTCAAATAAAGAGAATGTATTGTGATGGCGCGAAAATCGATTTTGAGATTTTGATGGATTTACACGTTTTGAGGTCCCCTGAATCTAAAAATTACCATTCAGATAAATGAGCAATGATTTGAACAAAGGCGACTTTTAAGTAATTGTGGATAATACGGTTGGAGTCTACTTATGAGGGAGCTTTGGCAATATTAAATATCTCGGAAAATATTATTTTTCCCAGGCAAACTACCTTCTTGGTTAGATTCTTATTTAAATTACCCGTCGGAACTGTTTTCGAGAATAAATTTTTTGATATATTTTGAAGGTCAACGCCCCCCAAATTACAGCTAAAATTTATTTCTCGATTTAGCCTCCTGGGTTATGCCTTTACTGTACCTGTAGCTCAAATTTGATCAAAATCAATTTTTTACTTTGGGCTCCACGCGTCTTCACAGACGTCAGATGAAAAACTACAGACAGACATTTTTAAAATCGACTATTCGATTAAAAGAAAAATGTTTGCGCCATCACAATACTTTTTCTTTGTACGCTTGCAGAGGGTAAAAATATATTTTTAAAAGTTTACTATAAATATTATATATTTATATATTACTCAATTCTCCTCAATATACCCATCATAATTTTACAGGGTTCAAAAAGTGTGTAATTTTAATTTCATTAAAATATAGCCTTAGAACATTAAGACTTAGTTGTCTTGTATTAATAAATTACAGTATAATATTTTACATATTTTTAATCCAGTTACAAAAAATATTAAAAATTTACATAATTTTTTATAGATCAGCAAAGTCATGCTGATCTATGTCACTAGTATTACGTTCAATAAACATCTAGTATAATATATATGCAAATAAGATTCACTTGCAATTAAGGACTCGATTCAGGTCAGTTATTTAACTAAAACAGGTTGTACTGAAAGAAAAGTTGTTTCAGGAAATACATTTTTTTTTTTAACTTCTCTTAAGCTGATAAATTTGAGAAAAAAATATAAAATGTTTTCGACCATTATTGTTTAAATGACAAGTTACATTATAATAACTTTCGTTTTGTTTCCTCGCTCGCTGGAACCATTTGACATTTGAACTATGGATGGGGCTTTCAAGTGAAACGGGTCTCAAGAGGTGCCTGACGATCCGCTTCCACTTCTCGAAACGATAATTCACATACTAACAGAATATATATTTTTAATAACTTCAATTTCTTTAAGGTGTAGCCAAATATTCCATTTCAATAATTTGGTTTATTCTGTTGTTTTTTTTTGTTTTTTTTTTAAACATGACTGATGATGTATTTATTAAGCCTTTAAATTTAGTGCGAATAAAACTTAGGTATAGGTAGGTTCAAACTACCTAATATAAGATATAATTAAATAAATCATTTTTCAAAATTACAGTCCTTCATACCCAATCAATCAATTTAAAGCTGTGTCCAGACTGCTGAACCGAAACAGGGGAAACGAGCCGAACATTGGTCTTTGCGTCTGCGCATATCCAGTCTGAGATGCGCAGGCGCACTTAACACTGGGCTTGTGCAGAGACCAATACTCGGCTCGTTTTCTCGGTTCGGCTCGGCAGTCTGGACAGGGCTTTATCTTATCAGATAATTTTACCGATAAAATAATCATGATTTTTCCTACAACATTTTTTTATTAAAATGTTATTAGTATGTCATAAAGTAAATCCACACTTAATTGGCTATTATTGAATTATCTGTTAAATTATTTATTAACTAATAATTTATTAACTGATTNTGCTTTTACAAGCCATTATTCTAATTTATTTAATTGTTCTTCGTTTTGATTTGTCACATGAATAATAGTTATAGTATCAATTAAGAAAAAGAGCAGAGGGTAGAAATTAATCTGGTGCTATCTAAGGTCTCTTTTCGACAAACCATCCAAATTTCACAAAATTTAGAAGAGTGCATTTGAAGATATAGGTAAATATAGGTAAGTAAAAGTATGTTTGTGCTCATGTTAAATTGGAACAAATGGGTGCATAATGTTGAAAATGCATAATGTTATATGGAACCTACAATGGGCTCATTATGACCTCCCATACAAATTCTATTAAAATCAGAAATTTTTAGATATGTTGGTTCGCAAAAAATAAGCGATAGACAGACGGACATGCAGACACGACACCAAAAATGTTCCCTAGTCTGAAATGGATTTACTTCTTTTTGAAATCGAGACATAAAATATTTTCGTTCTTCGGAACGATCACAAAGCTTTCGTTACCTTCGGTAACCTTATAAAATAACAACAATTTGATTGCTGATAGTTTATAGTTTATATTCAATATATTTCAAACAAGAACCCAGAGTACCCAAACAAACACTAACAATAATTTGAGTTACGATGTTGAATGGGTCTATTTTTTTCTGAAAACTTCTTGGTTCTTGTTCGAAATATATTGAATATAAACTATAAACTATCTGTAATCAAATTGTTATTATTTTATATAGGTAGTTGTTATTAAATACAGTTACTGTATGGGTTTTCTGACAAGTAAAAGTATATAGCATATTAAAATCTATTTCAAAGTAAAAGAATTCTATAAGTGGACGTGGTATATGATACAAGGATTCAAGGTTCATAAACTGAAAAACCAAATCAGATCAGATCATATCAAACTATTCTTGATAGTTATATACAGTATGATTTCAACAGAATGACATTGTTGTAACAACACACATTATCTAACTAAAACCTCATTTATCTTACACAAAAACCACTCAAAAGTGTTTTACAATTCATCGAATGACATGCTTGTAAAAGCATAGCTTCTTAACTTCCCTTGAACTTGATAATTACTTTTCCTTTCATACTGACCCCATAAACAGAAATTCTTACTCCATAAATTAAATACTATACTAAACATACAATCAGAAGACTCGATTACAATTATTTCGTAAAACAATAAAGATAATTGTGCCGCCATTAAAAGTGTAATGCAACTGGAGAAGCAGGATCTGTTGATTACCAAATTGTTCTGCTAGCTGCCTCCTTGATCCGGTTATATGAGTAACTCAAACAATTCTTAAGAACCCGAGATCTTACCGTTTAATTTCACTTTAGTTAAATGCTTTAACCCTTTAATTTATAACTTAAAGAAAGTAACAGTATTTATTTAGGTCTATATTTAGTTGAGTTATAAATATCAAGGACAAAGAAAAAAGGCCTGGATTTACCAAGTTCGTTGTCATATAAAGATAATGATGGTCTGCTTTCGCAAGACCAAATCTGCTTTTACAAGGACTAATTTAATATTTCCAAACTTTTAATCGAGTTTTAATACGCATTAATATTGATGAAACAATATTCTTGGAATTTCTTGGGAAAGGGCATGTTTTGGCCTCAAAAAATATAGAGAGGGTAAATTTTTTTTGGGGAATTTACAATTACAGAAAAAAAACCAAAGAAATTCCTAATATTTTCAATGCAATGAAAGCAGCTTTAGCAGTTTCACATTGGAATAGAATTGTTTTTTTATTGAAAGATGGTATTAGTTGTAGACAAATAAATCTGAATCTTGATTTTATAGATATATGATATACACTAATATATTATAACTGCGAAGAAATAAAATATAATTAAAGTTCAATGTGTCAATGGGGCAGTAGTTTCATTGGATTACATAAGATACGAGCCTGACTCGACCGAGTCAGGAACACTGCACTCGAGGAAGAAAAAGCACTTTCACTCTTTCAGACAACCATTCATTCCCCTGGCCTTTAAAGTCCACTCGAGAAGAATGTCGTACATTATTATAACCTAATAAATAAAATATAATAGTGACCAACCTTAACAAGTGATTTATTTAACGTCCTTGGATTTAAAATGACCTATTTGACGAGTAAATGACCTATTAAAATTAATTTATAACATCATCATATATTTTTATAAGTTAAATTAAATTATTCATTATAATGTGAGCAGCGTTTAGATTGTTTTAAGTGTGAAGTAATTAAAAATAGTGATTTGCACCAATTAATAAACCTACTTAACCTCAGCAAAGTTTTGCTGACATAAAACGCTTACCGAAGTTATCGATAGCACTATTATTATGCCTCCACTTCCGATGCCAAGCCAGAAATACGATTGAGACATCAGGAATAATTTTTTGGTTCCGTTTCTGTCTATATGTCTGTCGTCGTCGGTCCGTCTGTGTGACGCTCAATTGTTGTGAACCAACATATCTTAAAAACTGCTCGTCCGATTTTAATTGAATTTGTATATTAAATCACAATTAGTCATGATATCATATAAGTTTCAACATTCTACGCCCATTTGCTTCTCATACATTTATTTACACCCATATCTTCAAAAGAACTTATCGGATTTTTATAAAATTTTGATATTGGGTGTATATGACCTAGTTGTCTGACACCCTAATAAAACAATAAAATAAAATTTGGATAGTTTGTCGAAATTACCCCTCAGATAGCACCAGATTAATTTCAACTGTCTCCGCTGTTTAAATTTAGCTAAATTGATACTTCAATAAATATAAAAGTCAAAACAATTTTTACAGTTACGGAACAAATTATTTTCATAAGGAACTTAATTACAGGAACATACTTGTTAACATTAAACGTTACAAGAGAAAATAGACTACCAATTAGTGTGGCACATAGCTTCCTCGTATCTAATCAAATCGCATACTTCATTATTTTAATGCTTTTACAAGCCATTATTCTAATTTATTTAATTGTTCTTCGTTTTGATTTGTCACATGAATAATAGTTATAGTATCAATTAAGAAAAAGAGCAGAGGGTAGAAATTAATCTGGTGCTATCTAAGGTCTCTTTTCGACAAACCATCCAAATTTCACAAAATTTAGAAGAGTGCATTTGAAGATATAGGTAAATATAGGTAAGTAATAGTATGTTTGTGCTCATGTTAAATTGGAACAAATGGGTGCATAATGTTGAAAATGCATAATGTTATATGGAACCTACAATGGGCTCATTATGACCTCCCATACAAATTCTATTAAAATCAGAAATTTTTAGATATGTTGGTTCGCAAAAAATAAGCGATAGACAGACGGACATGCAGACACGACACCAAAAATGTTCCCTAGTCTGAAATGGATTTACTTCTTTTTGAAATCGAGACATAAAATATTTTCGTTCTTCGGAACGATCACAAAGCTTTCGTTACCTTCGGTAACCTTATAAAATAACAACAATTTGATTGCTGATAGTTTATAGTTTATATTCAATATATTTCAAACAAGAACCCAGAGTACCCAAACAAACACTAACAATAATTTGAGTTACGATGTTGAATGGGTCTATTTTTTTCTGAAAACTTCTTGGTTCTTGTTCGAAATATATTGAATATAAACTATAAACTATCTGTAATCAAATTGTTATTATTTTATATAGGTAGTTGTTATTAAATACAGTTACTGTATGGGTTTTCTGACAAGTAAAAGTATATAGCATATTAAAATCTATTTCAAAGTAAAAGAATTCTATAAGTGGACGTGGTATATGATACAAGGATTCAAGGTTCATAAACTGAAAAACCAAATCAGATCAGATCATATCAAACTATTCTTGATAGTTATATACAGTATGATTTCAACAGAATGACATTGTTGTAACAACACACATTATCTAACTAAAACCTCATTTATCTTACACAAAAACCACTCAAAAGTGTTTTACAATTCATCGAATGACATGCTTGTAAAAGCATAGCTTCTTAACTTCCCTTGAACTTGATAATTACTTTTCCTTTCATACTGACCCCATAAACAGAAATTCTTACTCCATAAATTAAATACTATACTAAACATACAATCAGAAGACTCGATTAAAATTATTTCATAAAACAATAAAGATAATTGTGCCGCCATTAAAAGTGTAATGCAACTGGAGAAGCAGGATCTGTTGATTACCAAATTGTTCTGCTAGCTGCCTCCTTGATCCGGTTATATGAGTAACTCAAACAATTCTTAAGAACCCGAGATCTTACCGTTTAATTTCACTTTAGTTAAATGCTTTAACCCTTTAATTTATAACTTAAAGAAAGTAACAGTATTTATTTAGGTCTATATTTAGTTGAGTTATAAATATCAAGGACAAAGAAAAAAGGCCTGGATTTACCAAGTTCGTTGTCATATAAAGATAATGGTGGTCTGCTTTCGCAAGACCAAATCTGCTTTTACAAGGACTAATTTAATATTTCCAAACTTTTAATCGAGTTTTAATACGCATTAATATTGATGAAACAATATTCTTGGAATTTCTTGGGAAAGGGCATGTTTTGGCCTCAAAAAATATAGAGAGGGTAAATTTTTTTTGGGGAATTTACAATTACAGAAAAAAAACCAAAGAAATTCCTAATATTTTCAATGCAATGAAAGCAGCTTTAGCAGTTTCACATTGGAATAGAATTGTTTTTTTATTGAAAGATGGTATTAGTTGTAGACAAATAAATCTGAATCTTGATTTTATAGATATATGATATACACTAATATATTATAACTGCGAAGAAATAAAATATAATTAAAGTTCAATGTGTCAATGGTATCTATTCTCTAAGGGGGTTATGTAATCAGTTGGCATTCGATGGACATAATTCAATACGTCTTTAGCTTTAAATAAGGGACATGAAAATTCTGATCGTGATTCGGTCTTAAAACGTTTTATGTATATAACGTTCGGCTTCAGTTTTCATCTTGACCTTCAGCAGTCCTTTAACGGTTTTAATTCATTGAGACGAATTCTATCATAAAATCTAAACCAATGTCATTTTGAACACCACAAATACACACGTAGAACTACTGAAAAAACTAAAAAATAAAACAAAGGAATAAGCTAAGTTGAATTATAGTGCTTTTTTAAGATATAACAAGATTAATCTAAGAAATATCATGTTCATCGTACGACTAGATGGCTGAAATAAAATTAGTTACGAATATTATGTTGTGGAGCATAATAATTGAACAGAGACAACTATAAAATCATAACCCCCATTCTTGTGCTTCTTAACTCACTACTTACTCACGTTATCTCTCAGTAAGTTTATATACCAGTCTCACTTTATTTCAGATTAATTAAATAAGACTGACCATTTTTGACAACGTTTTTATTAGCTTGCTTTCTTGTTTGTTTGTTTGTGGGTCCAGTAAAAATCTTGCAATCGATTTTTAACTTACTTTTCCGAGTGGCTACACATTTGAAACTTTTAGAGTAGCTCAGAACTCGATAAAAAGGCTTTATTTTAATACTTTTAGCCATCTTTCAGCAGAATTTAATTCGTTTTTGGAAAAATTTTCTGTATGGAAAGTTAGTTCGGAAAAAATCCCCAAGTTATTTTATTTGTTTTGACATGACTCATATTTACGATCTTCATTTTGACGGGTTTCAAATTTAAAAACGTTCAACATAAAAAGTTCTTTTTAACTTGTAATTATTTCCGAAATTTGGTAGCAATATTCACACTCTCTCTTATATAGATTTGTACATCTATGTTTATATTTTTTGAAATTTTTTTTTTTTTTTTTATTTTACAACACTGTCTTTAGAATATACAAGTTGATTAAAAAAGAGATTGTATTTATGAAACTAAAATTAAGTGTAATATCTAATCATATTCTATTACATAACACAAAAAACACAAATAAACACTATCCTTAACTAGTTGACATGTCTTTTGTAATTAACTTTAGTTACAAATCTCACGCTAGCTACTAGCTACTCTAAAATGCTCTTATAAAACAAGCACGTGTCTGATTAGATTAGTCTAATGAGTTAAGGTTCTTTTTTATTATTTTGAGAAAACCAAATTCCTGGAGTTTCGTTAGCTGTTAATAATATTAATTTTATGTCATATATGTATTTTATTTTATCTTTATTTATTTTTGTTTGCTTTGTTTTGCTTAATTTTTTATATTACTGTTTCAGTGTCGGATGCAAGCGGAAGGTACAACGGTGAACTGTACTGGGGCAACACTTACTGGCTTGGTTCTTCCACTCAGTGTTACCATTCTTCCAGCCGACCTCCCTTTGAAACAGGCTTCTTCGTCATCAAAACAAATATACACTTGCGGTTACCTCTCCTACCGCATGTAAGTTGAACTTCAACATAATTAGACCTAAAAGGACAAAAGAATGAGCACTTAAGGCTCTACCGCCCTTTGAGGTTAGGAAAAACAGTAAAATTCAAATTACTCTGGTTCTAAGCAAGATATCGAAAATCTAATCACAGGCTTCATTCCTAATTTTAATTCTGCACAATTTGAGTCCAATTTCAACTTCCTATGATAAATAGTACAGGCGCCTAATAAAACTCGTTGTATTGTGCAGAATTAAAATTAGGAATGAAGCCAGTGATTAGATTTTTGATATCTCTCTTAGAACCAGAGTAATTTGAATTTTACTGTTTTTCCTAACCTCAAAGGGCGGTAGAGCCTTAATACTCGTCCCCATTTTCATTTGATAAACTTCTGAATAGTTTCTTTGTTTTGCCAGTATTTCAGGAAAGCCAAACAACAATTTCGACTAACATCAAATGTAGGTTTTTGTAGTCTAATTATTGGTTATATCTGTGTATAAACTCATTTCCCAATACTATTGGACTACAATACGCAATTTTATTTTGGCTCTCTTGAAAAATTTACAGAACAGTTTCGCAAGTTTGCCAGATTGGATGGGGACGAGTCTTATTATGCAATTATTTGTATGGAATAAGTTTTAACTTCTACAATGCTTGTAATATTTGAGATATTATAAGATATGTTTTTTAGTGAATGATGATTATTAAAATGATTTAAAAAAGATGGCATCTATTGAACAATGTTAAATAATAGGTAGGCCTCTCCAGATACGTTTTAAATCCAGGTACATTTTATGAGATTATAATTCCGGCAAGTTGTTGATTTATTCTAAATTTTTATACACTTTTACCAGATAATTGAAATATACGGGAACAAATTTATTAACCATTTAATTTTGTTTGTGCTAAGTATTTGTTTTAATTTTTTAAGTTTTTGGTAGTTTTCATACTACGAAAAGTTTAAATTAATTTAAATCAAATTATAATCATTATTAACACTGGGAGACAGACAGAGAAAAATAGACTCCAGCGCCGGGATTTGAACCACGGGCCTTCCGCATTTCGGTAAGAGCGTCTGCACCAGAAATGCGGAAGGCCCGTGATTCAAATCCCGGCGCTGGAGTCTATTTTTCTCTGTCTGTCTCCCAGTGTTAATAATGATTATAATTTGATTTAGTATTGTTTTAGTACAGTTTTATACATATTGTCAAAGATCAAATTTTCTGAACAATAAATAATAAGAAATTAATTTGAGCTGAATCTTTCCAATCCCAAAAAATCTAATATGGGTCTACCTGCTTACCTTTATTACCTCTTATATTTTCCCAAGATCAATTCTAGGTCTACAGATATAAATTTTGAGATTGCCTATAAATTTAAAGATAACTTTGTTTAGGTTCAGCATTTATTTTCGGTAACAAAAGAGTAAGGAAGGATAAATGGTGTTTATGGTATATTTGTAGATCTGTAATTAGTTTCTATTAGCGGAAGTTAATAGAAACTGTCAATATTGAGGTATAGTGTTAGGTTTCACTTTGTTAGCGCTGTTAAACTGTTCACTTCACTGTAAGCACTGTTTGTTTGTTTCCTTCTAGAGTCTTCCTCCATGCTTCCTTCTATAACAAGCTCTAATTCACTTAGAGAAATTCGATCCTCTTCTATAATTGCATAACACATACAAATATACATATAATTAACTAAAACGACACACATAGCACTATTTATGAAGGAGCACAGGATCGACACAAAAAACCGCACCCAGGGCAGCCCCCGGATGCGATTTTAGGGACATCAAAGTCCCATTTCTTAAGCTAGAAAAAACCAACTACTAGCGATCAGTCAAATCTAACGAACTTCAAGCAATTGTTTAGCAAATATCTCGGATTAAAAATTCGAGGTGATTATAATCAAAAATTATTTTTTCTCATCTGGAAAATTTATTTTGTTAATTTTTATGTTTTTGGTAGTATTCATACTACGGAAAGATTAAATTTTAATTTAAATCAAATTATAATTATTTTTAACTACGAGAAACATACAGAGAAAAATAGACTCCAGCGCCGGGATTTGAACCACGGGCCTCTAAATTTAGAGGCAGTAATTCTCAGGTGCACCCAAATTTGAAGATACATTATTTTCTCATTTTGCCCTAAAGTATGATTTTTCTGATGATGTATACCCAATTTGGCACTTTTATTGAACAGGCCCTTACTTTTTTTTAATATAATATACTTTTTTACAACTTAATACACACTTTCTTTAATATAAATGTGCGATATTCCTTTGTCCCAAAGCATTATTGGACTGAATATCCCTTTGTCTTAATGGTAGTTAAACTAAGGGGTATAAACTCTTTTGTATAAAAAAAAAACAAAAAAACATGGGGCCCCTTTTCTATAAGAGTACCCCAAATGTAAATGTAATCGAAATCGGTCAGGCAACAGACATTTTTTAAAACCCACTTTAATTAAAATCGAATATTTTATCCAGTTTGGGCTGGGCTCGATTCCCAGTCTATTTTACTTTTCCTTACCTATGTATTGGGAAAAGTATTGTTTTTGTACTCAAAAAAATTTGTTCAAGACATCAACTGCTGTCCGTTTTGGGTTTATTTAAGACCTCTATAGTGGTTTTCAGCATGGCATCTGTATGTGTGTATGTATGCAGTATGCATGGATTTTTGTGTTACCATCGTGGCGCTCAGGGTATTTAACCGAGAGAGTTGAAACTTGGCAAAAAAAAATTGGTCCTTACTTCTAGTTGTGCTGCCTGGAATTTCAAAATTTTCGGCCATCTTGAACCGAGTTTGCTGAGTCAGCAAAAATTTAAAAACTCGTAAAATGATCCGATCGAGTTGAAATTTGGGACGGATTTATCTGTCTGTGTGAAAAACAAACTCACCAAATTTAATTTATATATTTGCCACCATTTTGAAGTTATCGATTTTTGAATTTTGAAACTTGGACTGTTTAATACCGGAAGTATAACTACGATTTTGAAGTATAGCATATTGTTGGGACCAGCAAAAAATAAGAAACAAAAATATATTATATAAATAATGAAATTCCATTAATTATAGTTTTAAAGTTATAAGCGGACATAATTATTAATCAGTACGATACATTCATTAAATGTTTACATCTGTAAAAATACCGCCAAATTTCAAATAATTGAATAAATTAAATTAAATAAATAAAAATAATGTAAGTATACATATTTTTTTTAAAGAATTATAAAAAAAAAATCATTTCCAAGTACTTACCACGGTCAATGTTGCTTCGCAGCGGGAGAGGTCACTTTAGTGGCCTCCGAAGTGAGAAAAAGTTCCGAGGTACCCCATACCCAATTTTTTAATTTGACTTAATTTACCTTCTTGGAGATCGAATTTTAAAAAACCCTTTTATATATGACATAAACATAAATGGAAAACCCTTTCACTTCAGATGTTCATGATACAAAAGGAAGCAAACTTTCAAATTTCAAGGTTTATATGCAATTGGTTCCGGAATATTGTCATGACATACACTATACACTGTACACTCAAAAATGGCCTCCGTCTTGAATCAAGATGAAAAGTGAGCACTTAGAAGCTAAGAGTGACCACCTTCATAATTTCATGGTTCTATGATCAGTGGTTCCAGTGATTTAGATGTATGATGTGTTTAGATTTTATGTACATAGATTATTTAAATGTCCTGCAGTTATATACCTACATAGAACGAGAGAGATTAAATTTTTATTTTAATTAAAAAAATAAATGAATTTTCTATACTACATCAATTAATCGAACGTTGTGTGATAATTTTATACGTTTCATTATTTGTGAAATGAGAGAAGGCCAGGTAGGGTACCTTTGGGTTTCTCAACTCTCAACTCTGGTATAAATAAAGTAAAAAGACACAAGCCTTAATAAATAAATACAATTGTAATGTGTTTCAGGGTCGAGCATATTATTTGGGTCTCTGTTTGCCGATGAGCTGTAAAGGACCCGATGCTGAAGAACTAGTCAAGCTATCAGCCGACTCTGTTGAAAATGTCTCATCAGAGAGAAACCTCACCATTACTGTGGTTAAAGACCCTAATAATTATTACTACTTCACACAGGACCCTACTTTTTGGATACTAGCGTAAGTATACAATAAACTAATTTATTGTTTAAATTATATAAGATTAGGAGATGGCATATACTTTTTGAAGGTGCAACTAAATACAAGAAGGAAGTGCTTTAGCTAAGGGAATCTTGTTGTGATAATAGTCAGGTAGTGTGGTATAGATAAAGCCTGGTTTACATAGGTAAATAGGTAGAGTAAAAGGTTGAATGTACTACATACACTCAACTGTGTACTAAAGTGTGTAAAGTGCTCTAAGTGCTGTTTTTTTGTTAGAGTGGCTTCTCCAAAGTCATTCTTGAGATAATAGTCTCAGTAAAGTAAGAACATCACAGTAAGGTTAATACATTTTTACTTATAAAAATCTCTATCTAATAGATTATTGTAATAGTGTCCTTAAAAAATATTTATCAAAATTTGCAAATGTGTTGTTAGAAGCAATAGAGGAAGCTCTGGAAAAAAAGAAGGGGCTAGAAAAAAAATGCCAATAGAAAAAAGAAATTCTCGCAAAGCGTCTGCTCTACTGCTTTCCGAATTTGCCATGTGCCTAAAGATAAGGAGCCTGAAAAATTTGATGTATTAGTGAATATGATTACTCATTTAATCAAGAAAAGCGACACTCTTATGAGAGATGCTATACACCATAAAGTTTCAATTGTTCAAAGTTTACGACTCGGACCACTTATACGTGAAAACTAAACAAAATAATGTGGCCTAGACACGTTAAAAATATAAGATTTACCTAGAGAGGGTAGTCAATAATAGAAGGGGATGTGGAGTGGAGGATGGTGTAGGACTTGCCTGTGGAGTCACTCTACTACTGCACTATCCTAGTTACTCTCAACTTACTTTTATCCACTATACTCCACTGATTACTATGTTCATTATTTACATTAGGCTAGTACCATGGTAGAATGCTACTCTAACTGTACCTAGCTAATCGACTGTATACTCCAAAATTGTAAACCAATCTTAAGGGCTACAACTCCCTTAGCATGTTATACTACTTCTAGAATACTTTACCAGTTTTAGCAATCCTCACCCATCCAAGTAGTGACCAAACCCGATGCTAAACCTAAATTGATTGAGAGCCAACCACTCTCCTCTACAAGCTACCCAGGTTTCCTATGAAGAGGTTTAGCTAAACATTCATCCAGAAAGGGTATATGTCTACCATTTAAAAAAGTTTCTTATAATTTTTTTTTTTCTTACAGAGTGACCACTGTGATAATGTTCCTGCTAGTATTAGCAGGCACTGCTCTTGAGTTGTACTATGACTACCTCGCAGGAAAGAAGCCAGCAAGTGACTACTTGTATGACAATTATACATATGAAATTGCTAAAAATAATCAAGCTATGGATAAAACAATCAGTACTAATAATAATCACAGTAAGTAATCATTTTACTTTTTCCATTTAACGATCTCTCCAATCTGTTAGTAATGAGCAAAAATAGATAAAGAAAGTATAGAAAATTATATAATGATACTTTATAAAAATATCTTTACTAAATATTAAGAATTTTCTAAAGTAAACTTTTTTTTTTACATTTTTCCAGATGTTGAGGCTGGTGCGTCAGATTCATCTGAAAGAACATCAGTTGACAGCGAGGAAAGCTCAAAGACAAGTATGATCCTACAATTAATTATTATCAGTATATTCTGTGTAGGAACCGCATTTTTATATCAATTTGTATAATTGTCATTTTGTGTATTTATATTATGCATTAGCCGGATACCCGAGTTTCCCAATTTTTAAAATGAAATGGTTTAATTAATATCTACCAATAAATTGCTTTATATAATTATTTTTCAGTTTAAATAAAACTTATATTATTGATAATAATTTAATTTGGTACACCCTTGTAATTGGATATAAGTACTAAATGGCTGAAGAGATGTAAAAAAAAAAAAAAAAAAAAAATGTAGACCATTAATTGATCAGAAAAGTTGCAACTTTTATTTTAAAGTCGTAATTCTTTATGATTAAAATGCCATAATTTAGTCTAATATTAAAAATCTATCTCCATAAGAGAGCATCAAATAATTATTTAATTTAAAAGTAAAAAAAATAAAAATACAACAAATAGTTTGTAACTGAGACAAATACTATTAAATTAAATGATGACCATTCAAACTAAAAATAAATTAAAAGACTAAAATAAAAGTTAAAACATTTCTAATGAATTAATGGTCTATTATTACTTCAACCATCTAATTTTATTCAGATAACATTGTCTGTAACATCAAAAATGATGTATAAATTTATCATTAAACTTATCACATTAGAATATATTATCTTATTAACAATAGTTGAAAATAATTACATACATAACACCAAAAATTGTTAATTTTTGTTTCAGATGGATGGATCCAAGCATTGCTTGCATTCTCAGCTAAGCGTAATCTTCTTACTATCTGCGACAAATCTGTTGGAGACGACACTATACCAACAATTCATGGCATTCGTTCTATTAGTATGGTCTGGGTTATCCTTGGTCATTCATGCATCATTGCTTTCAAATTTGCTGGTAATTTACCTTTTTTCCTTGCTTTATTTTAAGTATGTTTTCATGGTTTTGTAAAATTTTACACATTTTTTTTATAAATTCTGGTTTTATGTCCTGATTGACATTTTTATGGTATTATGAGTGTTGTAAGTGTCTCACGACTCTTGGAATCTATTAACGGATATAATATGGAATACGGTTCTTTAACCTTTCAAGAATTATGTCGACTCCTTTACTAAAGTGTTATTTTGTGTGAAGATGACTGGTTGAACAGGGAAACAAAAATTTACTCAAAATAATCAAACTTAATATTATTGTAAGAAGTAAACGGCAAAATTGTGTACAATTAGTAATTATCTAGCATCCGAGGGAGAATTAAATAAGTTAGACAATAAAGGATCGTAAAAGCAACTCATCATTAAAGCACATGATAGGATGTGAAAAGGCAATGTGCCACACTAATTGTCAAACTCTTTATCACATTACACTAGTGCAGTCATGATTAAAGTAATCTTGGAAAAATTATCTAACTTTAATTAACAATTGCACATACACTCTGATTTACCTTCCAGGTGAACCTCATTGCCTTCATAGACTAAATTTGCACTTTACATTGTATAGCCCTGTAGTGACCACATTCTATTCAACCAGATTTGTTAAATCAAAATTATATATTTTTTGTATTTTCAGATAACACTGATTATCGTAAGTTGGTGGAGAAGGAACTAGTCTTTGAAACCATAAATAAAGGACCATATGCAGTGGATTCATTTTTCTTTATAAGGTGAGAAATTTATGTAAAGCGATCAAGCTAAATACTTATATTAAGAAAAAAACAAACAGATTTGAGACTAGTTGACGACAAAACATTTCATACCTATGGTAAAGTAGTACTATTAGCAGTAAGGCCCTAAGTACTAGATGGGTAGGATAAACCATTTGTTAGAACGTAGCAATTAGGTCATCTTTTAGGCCCATTTTACAAGCCAAGTGGCAGAGAGTTCCAGTCACTTTACACATCATACCTCTGTACATTTTACAGCCTGTACAGAGTGTGGTTATCAGTAAGCCATAAAATCAGAGCATCACGACGAGGAATTGAACCCACGACCTCAAACCGCTCTTAATTCATTGATGGTTGAGCAGAGCAGACATGGTAAGTAGTTTAACCCACACGATCACAGCAGTGCTCTAAACTATGGTAAAACTCATGATTACTTTTGCTCTGAAATGATCCTCCGACGTTTATGGCGTATGGACACCATAACTTTATCCCGTAACTATCTGCCAATTGTTTGTAACATAATAAAAACTAGATTTAATGTACTGTTAAGTATCATTGTTAAAATGCTCTATTTAAAAATATATTATTTTAATATTATGACTTTTATTTTATATTTTTAGTGGCTTGTTGGTGTCATTCTTATACTTCAGAACAATCGCTAAAAATGATATTAGTAAAATAACCAAAACTACTGGCTTCAAATCAAATGTCTTGGAATTCCTCGGAATGCTTTTCTACAGGTTTTTTAGGTAATTTAATAATGTTTTAACAATTTAATTTAAAACATACCGTAAATATTAATGTGGAAAAACAGAACACTACAATTAACCTTCAAACAATAAAACAATGCAACATAAGGAGTTGCAAAATAAATATATATTTTATTTATAAATATTATTGAGTAAATTTTCTTAAATACTCTTATTTTTTGTTGTCTATTAATGTTATTTTTATAATGAAATAGAAGCTTTCACTAAATATTTCTAAGCTAGAAGTTATTATGGATTTAAAAATTGGAATAAAAGGAAAATAGGTATTGACATGTTATAGTATATCTATTTCAAATATTGAGGAAAATTATGTGCTTTTGCTTTCTAGCCAAAATTAAATTTATTTTTTATTAATTTTTAAATTATGTTTAAATTTGATTAAATATGTTATGTATATTTATGTTTTATTTTTAGGTTGACAACACCATACTTTTTCGTACTTGGAGTTGTTGAAATTAATTCAAAATGGTTTTATTATAATTCAGTTTTTGAACCACCAGCAAATGATTATGAGAATTGCCCCAACTACTGGTGGAGAAATCTGCTCTATGTTAACACTCTTTTCCCATTCAAGGATATGGTAATTATATTAATAATTTTATTTTATTTATTATTATATTTTATTTGAAATAGGGAGGAGTTAATACAATTTGAGGGGAAAACACAGTTTTGTGCCATCATTAACCACGGTAAAATTATATTTTATACACCAATAATTAACAACTACTATAAAATTCAGTATTTATAGGCTATAACAGAGTTAGACCTACCAATGGTAGGATAATATAATTATTTGAGACTTTATCGATACCTCTGAATGGGTAGAGACTCTTTAAGGCTTTAAAACTTCATCCTTTTCAGGGCAATAAATATATAAAACTGAGCCGAAACCGAAAGGTTCATTGGGTTGATAAATACAAGCAACTTAGAAGCAAACTAATAAATAAGTCAACATGATATCAAATTCACAAGTAAATAAGCTGACACGGAACAAGCTAAAAGGTATGGTAGAAAATGGGCCCTCTTATGGATCGTGATTTGGGGCCCATTGGAATAAGCCTCTCATGGTGTTTTTTTAATTATATAACCCCTTACCATTACCCATAAAACCAGGAGTAGTAGAACATTTTTTTTTACTAAGTTTCCAAACCTACTCTCACCCATGATTAACAATAATTTTTAGGTAAGAATTATACATGTTTCATCTTTAATATGTATTTATTATATTTCAGTGCATGCTCTGGAGTTGGTATTTAGCAGACGATACCCAGTTTTACATTTTAGGAGCCATTCTTTTAATTGTTGCTGTGAAGTAAGTTAACCAGCATTTTAAGATAATGTAATTAAAATACTTTTTTTATATTAAACATTTAATTATTATTCTTACCTCTTTTTTTATAGACATTTCCGTACTGCTTTTGGATTCTTCATGGTATTTTTAGTGAGCTCATGGATAACTACCGGTTACATAGCTTACACCAATGAACATTTGCCCAAGTAAGAAATAAAATAAATCAAATATTTTAATAAAATTCTAGTTTTATACTTGAAATACACCCGCTTACATTATATAAGAACATACTTAAATGAATGTTACTTAGAATAAAGTCTATGCTTTATATAAAGCTTCGTCCGTATTAAAATTAAATGTATTATTTTAGTTCCGATGACCCTTTGGCTCTGTTTGACAAAATCTACGATAAACCATGGACAAGACTTGGCCCATATATGGTTGGAATGGCTGTTGGTTGGATCCTCTTTAAAACTGACTGCAAGATTAACATGTCAAAGGTAATTAAATCTATTTATTTCTTCTTCGGTCTTTATTTTTAATTAATTTGTTTCAACTCTGAATAAACTAATGTTAATTATGTTGATTCGTTTTCAGACGGTGGTAGTAATTGGTTGGATAAGCTCATTTGGCACACTGTTGTTCCTAGTATATGGGTTGTTTGGAAGTACGCTAAGCACACTTGCAGGAGCAGCATTCTCTTCTCTATCCCACACAGCATGGGCTCTTGCGTTAGCATGGATAGTTATAGCCTGTTCAACAGGATATGGAGGTAAAATCCATTTTTATAAATTAAATTTACAATTATTATTATAAATATCAATAAAAATTAATATTATTATTTTAAATGCTTGAAATAGCTAAAGGCAGTTAGTTTTTCCTTGAAATAAAACTATGGCAATTTATTGGGTGAAAAATAATAGTGAAAATAGAGTGGGGCAACAAATAAAGCAGCAATATCGTCGGAGAACAAAGCAACTGCAACAAACCTAGATTCTTATTTGGTAAAACATAGTAAGGCTATATAACTAAAGCTGATATAAACAGTTCAAGCTCTATACAGAAAAAAATTATAAAAATTTTGTTATATGATTTTTTTTTTTAAGTGAGAGTATGTTGCTTAAGATTGTACATTCATTTACGTATACTTATTTATAAGGATTGTAAGAGTAACAACAGCATACATTCATATTTATTTTAATTAAATATTAATATAATTTCTCATATTATAGAGATTTCTCTATACTGTGCAAAGATGATTCCGATTCGATTCAATTATTGTATTAAACAATATTTTTTTACAGGGTATGTAAAAAGCATCCTAGCCTGTAGGATTCTGTATCCATTCAGCAGAGTAACTTACTGTGCCTACCTAGTTCATCCTGTGATAATTAGAGCAGTCATTATGAGAATGGATGCCCCTGTCCATTTAGCTCCAGAGATGGTGGTAAGTAAACATTATTAACTAACCAAATAATGGATTTAAATTTTAAATCTACTAACAGCTTTATTATAATAATTTTACTTTGGCAGAGTGTCTTTAAGTAGCAATGGTATTTATAACTCCTAATTATCGGTGGGGTAGCTAGGGCACAAAGGGCCCCTCTGCAAGACTTTTTGGGGGCCCCTTGCCAAAGAAAATTGATGAGCAAAAAATCTTCTTTCCTAAGATTAATAATTGACAAAAAAAAGTTTGTCTTGATCCCCAAAACACGTTAACTTAATAGATTATGCATTCTTTGTTTTGCAGGCTGTGCTATTCTTTGGTCAACTAGTCCTGTCGTACATATTCGCTTTTATTCTTTCACTTATGTTTGAAGCACCCGTCGTTTCACTTCTACGTCTCATCTCTCCAACAAAGCGGAAAGCTAAGTAAGAAACTCGCTAACAAGAAAAAAAAACTAAAGAAAAAACTCTAAAGAAAAGAACTCTGGAACTATTATAAACATGTGAAATAAGAATTTAATTCTCTACGAGAGTATAAATTCTGTTCTCTTTTTTGTTACCAATTATTTTTAGGAGTTTTAAATGTAAAAATTATTAAAAGAATTAATAATTGATTAAAAATGCAGTTGGATGTGAGTATTTAGGTACTTATTTAGATTGTTACTTCCCTATGTTTCTTAGAATATAAACTACTTAGACTTTGATTAAATAACTATTAAGTCAAAGGGATATCTAGTCCGATATAGTTTGGGACTATAGTTATAAGAGGAGTAACAGTCAAAAGAATAACATTCTGTACATCTTCTTTAGATTGTTACTCCCAACTGATTTTTTTTATATATAAGGGAAGTAACCATCTAAAGAATTGCTAGTATTTACATTAATATCTTAATTATTTTGTACCAAAGCGAATAAAATATAAGATCGGATAAGGCTAAAATTTCAGTAATCTCAGTAATTGTAAACAATTAATATTGATGATTTTTTGTTTAGGGCATTTGATTGAAAGGTATGAAGCATAATATCCTTTTATTCTAAATTTATTAAAAAAAATAATACTTGATTGTTTTGTTTTGAACTAAGTTAGTAATTTTTTTGTTTTGTTTCCAATTGTTATGGATGATTGGCAAGGCTTATCAGATCCACATTTAAGTTTGCATAAAGGAACTTGAGAATAGTGCATAATGGATGTTCAATTGCATAATGGAACATCGATCAAAAGTAGGATGTACACTTTAAAAAAATTTAAATCTTTATAATAATATTTTTTGAATCAGATTTTTAGACATACATGAATAAAACTACGCAGAGAGAATAAGAATTAGGAGGAAATATATTTTTATATCTCAAACAATAAAAAGTCTTCCCAAATGTTAATTTTAAGGTCTTTATGAAAGAAAAATTATCATTCTCCTTGTATATGTTTCTAAATTAGAAATCTCCTTGTTATATGTTTATTAATTAAAAAATCAGAAGTAGTTTAACATCCTTATTTCAAAAATAAAAATGTATGCATGAAAGATAGACTTGAGGATAAATTTGATTTGACCAATGAAAAATTCAAAATAATATTCAGACATAGTCGATTTGAGAAAAATAAAATTTAATAAAAACACAATGTTAGTATGAATGAAATGAGTAATGAAAACCCTAAAATATGTTATATAAACTGGGATTTACTTATTTATCTCCTTATGTTTTACAAATTTCTTGGTTTCACTAAATTTTATTGGAGAGGGAATGAGATGGATGGAGAGGGGAATGACAAAGAAAATGAATGACGTTTTACATCATTTATGAAGACAAGAAAAAATTAAAAACAATGTTTTGACACATGGTAAAATCAAGGTGTATTTAACTAGATTAAGCTGTGTCCAGACTGCCGAAACAAACAGAGGAATGAGCAGAGCATTGGTGTCTGCGCATGCACATTTTGAGATGCGCAGGCGCACTTTAGACTAAGCATGAACAGAGACCAATACTCGGCCCGTTTCCTCTGTTCAGTTCGGCAGTCATGACACGGCTTTAGTAAAAAGAAATGAACAGAAGAGGTAATGTTTGAATTGTTTCAAGATAAATCCGTGAATTTGAATGAAAAATTAATTAACATATCGTCATTTGTTGGAAAAATACCTCATATGTATATGAGTCAAGTTTGGCAAATATTCGTTTTTGGATGATTCTTATTAAACAATGTACCCTCTTTTAGATTATAAAATCTCAAATGTGATAAATATAACCAAACAAATAATATGTTTTATATTAGATATTCATCAACTTTGAAACTTTCTTTTGGTACTCCATTAAAATTTCAATTTTTACACAAAGAAGATGTTTTCTCACTAGCCATGAATTCCAACAACTTTATGAGAGTGAAATTCTTGATAACGCGATACAAGTTTTTGAACCAAATTATTTTCATGCTGGATTGAAAGATCTCCACGTAAAACATTTTTAATGAAAAGACTTCTAATTATTGTCTATTGTAGGTCTAAGTTCCTTGATAATGGTTCTTAATAACAATATATTTAAAGAAAACAAGTATTACAACCTTAGTCAACTCTAAAGATTTTTTATTTGCAATTTGTTCGTAAGCATATTAGAGGAACACCCAATAAATGTATCCTAATGTAAATATATAATAAGTTAATCAAGTTAAATATATTAATAAGAAATGAAAAATTTAAAAAAAAAAAAAAAAAAAAAAAAAAAANATCCTTAACAGAATATTGAGTATAAAACAATAAAAGCAGCCAGTCGGATTTTTGCTATCGCACTAAACACAACAATACGTTCCTTATTATCGTGAGCGTCATTCTATATTTACAATCCAGTGTTGTGCTATCACTTTTTTTTAATATGGCAGCTCAACTAAAACATTAGAATAGCCTTTTCACTCTTCTTTTGCTCCTACAGTCAGAATATCTAAAGTTTTGACTTTTGACAGCATAGGAAAATCCGTGGGGAAATGGGAAGTCAGGATTTTGAATTCTAGAAGGTCGGGCCAACTAGGCAAACAAAAATGTCACCGGCCCCACCCCTCTTATAGGCCGGCCTAGTGGCTTTAATTTTTTTCATCATTTAGGTTGGCCAATCTGAGTGTCAAAGGTCAAAACTTTGGATAATCTGACTGTAGGATTATCCAGCTTTTTTAAGTTCCGGCAATGCTCTGGTCCCTTATGTGACGGATATGAGGGTTTCTACTGTATACAACAGAGTAAAGTATCTTCACAGTTTAAAGTATGAAGAGATGTAACTTTTTAGAAGTATGTAATTAAAGTTAAAGTTAATAATGTATTTTATCAAGTCATGTATGTATGTAAAGGCGTTACATCTTTGGCTGTGAATGACAGGTTATTAGAATAGCCTTGATTTTAGATTAAGGCAATTTTAGCAAAAAGAAATGAGTATAGAATGCTCATAGTTTTATTATGGTTATAAGTAAACCTATAATTTATGTTATTGTAGTTAGAAATAATTTTATATTATAAGAATAATTAATGTTTATTTAATGTACCTCAAAGAAATAATGTTTCTGCTTAATTAAATTATAATCAATTGGAATACTCATTAAGTAATATTTGTGTTGTGCAAATGTTGTTTAAGTCTAAAAGATTGAAGTTTAAGTCACATGAAGAAGAATGATCCACATTTCTAGTAAGTCTAAACCAGCTTTGTTACCTCCAGCAAGTATTACTGACACTAAACCCTTCTTAAATTACATACACACATATAATATATAATATTAAACATAGAATAAAATGTAAAAATATAAAGGGCGTGTACTAATTTCACATCTGGTATTAGTTCCTTTTTGAAAACAAAATCAGATTTAAATGAGGTATCACGTGGCTCTATTATTGAAGTGAGTGTATTACAATAAATATTGAATGTTGAAGTTATTCATCAAGAAGAATTTAATAGTTAAAGATAAGTGGTAAAAGGGGACTGGTACAAAGCTCGCCTTCCTAGATACACCTATATGCCTATAACTTAACCACCCGCAGTAGCTTTTTGACTATTATTATAAATGTATCACTTCTCTACACAAAAAAACGTCTACTAGTATCAAGTATAATTTTACATGAGGGGGAGATAATGTTGTCCAACAAACTTGTCCCGGACATTGGTAAAATGAACATGTGTAACAAAATCTGTCACCTTTTACTCGTTATCACCACACGTTTCCGACACACACACACAGGCAGGATGCAAAGTTTCTTGAATGTAAGAAGCTCGGTCACGCTTGCTTCAATTATACATCATCTCAAAAAAAAATGTTTGTTTAAGATTCACACACAGGCCCATCTATATTTCCAGAAAAAAGGATGGTTTTCTTTTTTAAAGGGCACCAGGTTAATAAAAAAAAAATTATAATCAGTAATAAAATAAAATGTGAAGTCTTCAAGATTTTATTGATTATTAAATTAATATTAATAATCACAAACAAATTATAATTTTTTTTTTA
>KZ651052.1:426610-437417 GCA_001010745.2 Gerris buenoi | reverse complement strand
CTCACATCTCCATTTTATTTTGATCAGAGAGTATTGCTACTCTTTTGAGCTACCGTTGAGGGGGGGGGACTGGTATGGGATCAAACCCAGAGCGGTATGGTCAGGTGGAAACCTGTCCATTTAATGACCATGCCTGATGCTACTTAACTTGATTGATTCCAAGCCAACCACTTTCTCCTGTGGGCTACCCAGGCCCTTATGTGTCCTTTAGCGTAATAATAAAATTTGCTAGGAAGTTTTGTACACTAATAAAAAAAAAAAACTAACAATATTAACTAAGATTATAAGCAACTCAATTTTGCTCTTATCACCCTGAAATATAAAAATATATATTTACCTCACTTTCCATCAGTGGCGCACCCAAGAGGAGGGGGGGGACTGAAGGGACTAAAGCCCCCCCCCAGAGCCTCAAGAAAATATACAAACTTAAGAAAATACTATTTACTTTTACAAAATGAAATACTTGTGAAGAAATGAGGAAATTGATGCATTAGTGTTTTTACTTAATACTTACTGGTCATAAAACGTTAGTAAGTAACATTTCTAATTTATATGGACTCCACATACCCCCTAAAATAAGCGTTTTAGATGTAATTCATTAAAATAACTGTAAGGATAAATATAGGGATAAATAATAACAAAAAAGTAATAATTTTTTATAATCAGTTATATAATGTGAATTATATATATATAATATTTTACTAATATCAATTCTTTACATTGATATGATTATAATGGAAGTCACAGAATTTTACTTAATTCTTTCTTTTTTTTTATTAACCATAAAAATGTTTTTTTTTTTTATTTGTTTGTTTTTCTTATTTTTATTCAACTGTTTCAGTTGATGGAATGTGATACAATGATGTAACTAGTTCGATTATAAAAAAGTTTTATTTCCCTGTTTACAATTGTTTTATTTTAATTATTTATTTTAACCAGATTAATTTATAAATTTTTGTTTTTATAAAACAGTTTCTTTTCTTTATGGTTATGTTGAAAAGAAAAAAAAATTAAAAAGGATAAAAACGACATAATAATGATAATAATTAGTCAAAAATAAAAATAGAACTGGTGATGTGATATGTACATATTAAAAAGAAAAAAAAAATGATATATGCAAGGATATGTTGCGGTGGTATTCATCTATTTCAAGTTCCTTTTGAAGTGGTTGTAGTCATAGATGACATTAATTCATTCACTGCTTTACCAAGATCGCCTGAAATCAGTGTAAACCCAATATTTAACTAAAAATAGACTAATAAAAATATAAATTTAAACTCTTATCAACTTAAAACAAGCCAATAATATTTATTAAAATATTTCCCTTTAAGTATAAATTTCTACCATTTTAGTTAGGAAGAAATAAGCTATGTAGACATCACAAGTCTCCACTAAATTACACTTGGTTTTTCAAAATTGATTGCTTATAGTTTTACTTGGAGTAATAAATACACAATTTACTTAAATAATTAAATCAATTTTGTAATAAGATTAAATAAATCAAATGGATGTGTCATTCTACGCAGATATTGCATACATCTCCATGTTCTTCTTCATAGGAATTTTAAATTCTTACTAGTAGTCAAAATTCTAACATGATTAAAGGAATAAAACAAACTGTCTCTCCACATAAATTAAAATAACTTTTATGTCACAGCTGCTTTCAACCTTCAAAAGGCCATCATCAGCGGCTGTTGCGGAAGAAAAAGTTATATTATGTAACTAGCAAATGCTCAAAATTAGCCCTGAACCACAAAGTGCGGACCTTTGCCCCCACCTACCCTATGTGTATGTTTATGCTTTTCAAACATATATTCCTCTGGCTGAAGTATTAAGAGTATAGAGTAATTTCTCTTGTTTGCACTGCTTGTGAAGAAGCCTTTAAAAAACATTTCTTTTTAGTTCTGTCTAGCGATTCTTGCATTCAGAACACAACAAATAAAAGTTCCACAATGCACTTTAGCCAGAGGGTATGGAAAGCTAACAAATAACTGTGCATATTATGCAATTTTTGTTTGCACACTTCCCTTAGCAGTTGATACTGATTTGATTTTTCCCCTATTTTACAAGCAAAAGAAGCTGTAGTTAAAAATTTGTGGAGCCAAGTTAAAACTATTATTAAAAATGAAATGATCAACTGTTAGCTTCTCTAATGTGTGATATTTACTCACAATTTTTAAAAGGGGAAAAAGAGAATCACGGCATTGATTCACTTTGATACCATTGTTACTGTGAGCAACTAATTTCAAATCTGAAAATGGCTACTAAGTAGCTGACATTTTTGTGTGAAGACCTAATGTATTTTTTCCCCCCTTTTTAAAATGATGATGATTTAAATTAAACGTGAATTGTGTATAATTAATTACAATTTTCTACTGAAATGTCAAAAAATTACAATATATTTACATTTATTTCTATATCCTCCCAGAGGCTGCATGAAAAAAACAAAAATTATTCATAACATAAATGAAAATTAAACAGAAAATTATTAAGATTATAAAATTGTAAGATTGAATTCACTATTTTAATGATGATAGCTTAAAAAAGTCTTTAAAAATTTTAAAAACTTATTCCCCTTTTTATAAACACACATATGTATAATAAACTGATGTTTATAATTAATTAACATTATTTCCGTATGTTTTAAAAATATATTTATTATAAAAAACTTACAAAAGTTATGAAATAATTAAAGACCTTTGTGTAAATGATCTTAAAATTAATGACCTTCGAGATAGCAATGTAAAATAGATGTACAAGTATGAACTTCATAACAATGTGGGTTTTCTGGTGAACATTTTAGAATTTTTTAATAAAAATCATTAGAACCAATTTGAAGATTTTTTTTTTCTGAGTTTTTGGGAGTAGTACCCCCAAATTTGGAACTAAAAGTCGTTTCTTGATCAGAACTGTCAGAAAAGTTAATTTTAGAATAAAACAAAAACAGATGTAGGTTCTTGGGTCTCGAGGACAGTCGTGGAATTTGATGGAATGAGATTTTTTGTCCACTTTAAACGACTTCCGCTATATATGGGTCTATTCCTGTGACATTTCTGGATAAAAATGTTCAGGTAAGTTGCCTTGAATCAGTAAAATTAAAATTGTCTAACACTAAACCCTATGATGGCTTTAAATACAAAACATATTTGGTAAACGCAAGGAAACCTTAAAATTGTTGAGCTATTCCACCTGCAGATTAGATCACCTGATCTGCAATTGTAATTTTCAAGATAATTCCTAACTTGAGTTTTGTTCTTGTGTCAGCATTGTGTTAGCCCTATATTATTGGTATTGTACAAAAATAAAATATATAAATAACTAACAAAAACATCTATATCAAAGCATAAAATTTGAAAGGCTTATAATTTATGTCAGTAAAAATACATATTTTTGCATAAAAGAGATAAAAATACATAATGAGGAAAAATCAAGCTCTACTATAAACAAATTTTAGGCAGGAACAAATGAGAATAAAAAATATTAACACTGATATGAGCGTTCAATGAATGTTAAAGCGAAGAAAAGCACCAAAACATGCAAAACAAGTTATCAAATAATTTAGAAAAGAACAGATGACAAAAAAAGCCAAGCACATAAGGGTCCTCTTACAGTTCTCTGGATACCAGAGGAAGGCAATACATTAAGTGACATCCATTCTTTACCAAATCCAAATACAGAAAAAAAACACCTACTAAGGATAATTTTTCAGCAAAATCCAGCAGAAAATACACCTTGACAAAAAAAAAAAAAAAATCATGCGAAGGATGTCATGCAAAGAACACAGAGGAAAATTATTCCAGAAATAGCAAACTAAAAACAAAACACAGCAAATAAAACTGAAAGAAAAAGCTTGTTCTTATTTACACTATTGTTTCTGCAGAGGCGAAATCAAAATAGTTTATGTTATGGATGTAGAATCAAGTTTAAACTTTATTCAAATTGGTTATTTTAAATTAGATTTTTTAATGAACTTACAAATACCAAAGAAGAAGCGCGTGCAACAGCCTTAATTTTTTATTTTGAATAAAAGTAAAATTAAGTATATTAATTTAGATAAGTTATTATATCTATTTGAAGGCCAAAGAATCAAAAAAAGAAAACATTTATTTTTATTGTAATAAATGCAGTTGCTTTAGCTCAGCAATAAAAAATCATTTTGAGGTGATGAGGCTAATTATGATGTACTCGATTTTATAAATGATTGAATCAAATGAGTTGGAATGACAGCACATAGATTGGATATGAAGGTAATTAAAGGAAAAAAATATATATAAATTAAAAGGAAAGGGGACAAAAACTGACCCACGAAAATTTTATGAGATAACTACAATGTTATTTTTTTATTAAGTAAGTAATATTGAATTTATTTAGTTTTGAAAAGTCAAAATCCTATTATCTTCTAATACACTCTTATGGTGAATATTTTATAGTACATCCATAACACAAATATAAGCTTATTAAAATCAGCTTTGAAATAATTTTAGTTTCAAGCACACACACACACAGTTGAAAATGTTTTGTTTGAAAAAACCACAAACTATGTAGAGAAGAATCGTAGTGGAAAATAAGGAAACTGGTTATGGATATTGGTTAGTAATACCTGCAATATGGTGCAACGCGGCAAGATTCTGTGCCATGGCGGGAGGGGGAGGGCGCTCCCATCTGATTCCTAATATAATATATAACACTCAATCAACACAATACCACCAACAAAACAAACACCAAGTATACCCAACCCCATCCTCTTGTTAGTAGGTATGGTTTTTAAAAAATATATTGAACAACTTGAGACAAAAACCCTTAACACATAAAATAAAAAAAAAAAGAAACACTGTTTATATTTGTACATTTATTCACATTAGTGGCGATGGAATGTGATGTTATATGAACAAAGTAGGCAATGATGACAATGATATGTTTTCTGAAACATCCAAAGCTTTTATGATAATGCCAGGGAGTGGTCAATATCTGGAGGACAATTACAATAAAGTTATTTATTTTTTTTTTTTAAATGATACATTCAAAATGAAGCTATTTAATACATGTCGTCACCAACAGTACAATTCATTAGTTAGTTTTTATGGATGCAGAAGTAGTTATTTAATTTTATTTTTACAAATTTTCACACGAGGAATTGTGTTACTATCATTGAAGCAAACCTATTGCTATAAAAATTGAATATTAAAAACAGTTAATGATAAAGAGTTGATAGTTAAAAATTATTGAAATAGAGGGTATGGAGTCTTCATACACCTTTTCACTAACTCGCTCATCTCCTTTTTAACTATTATTGTAAATGTATCATTTCATTACATAAAAACTTCAGCTTATATAGGATTGAAATTTTACAAACCTTTATATTTTTTGTTTTATTTATTATGTTAGACGATACATTAAAATTGATACGTTATAACTTAAGATATTCATAAAAACGTAGTATTTAAATGTTTAGGTCTGATTTAAAAGGATTGTGCGTTCCTTTATCACTACTTAGCAGTGTCACTGTTGGATTACTAAAAAAAAAGAATTTCATCTAAACGAATAGAGGAAGGTAGGATCTTTTTCGTCCCAAGATTCCAATTTTATATTTTAAACTCACATTTATAAGAGCACTGCTCACAAACTCTTGGACGGATAATGCTGTTCAATGAACTTAGTCAGAGCATTGGTGACAGGAAATTATACATACTAAATTTCCACTATATCAGTAAACTTTTACTTAAGTTATTGTCCCTCACAAAACCGTTACTGACAGACTTGTAATTGTTGAATGTAGGAAGCTTTTTGCGCTTGCTATAATTATCATGCAGTTAAGTTTAACTTTCATTTATATTATTTAGGTAGTATAATGTATGACTATTTAATGTAGAAATGTGTAATGTAGAAATATTTAGTCAGACAATTCGGCTGAGAGAATATTTGTAAAAACTCCAGGCTTGTAAATAGAAAATGAAGTAGGTAGTATATGTAGTTTTAAATTTGTTTCTACCAAGATTAAAATGGAACCATCTCAAAATTAATAACACAAAGAATCAACATGATCAAGTTATAGCTAGACCATAATTGAACATTTTTAATTAAAATGGTTATTAATAAAGTAACATCCACTTCACTGATGACTATTAATGAAACAAGTTAGCATAAAATATTTAAAATCCAATCGATTGAAATTAAATTCTTTCATGAAAATATTCCAACCTGGGGTATATAAGTTAAAAAATGCAAGTAAATTTGCTATGAATTATTCAAAAGCCTAAGGAGGAATTACATCCCCACACCTATATTATTCTTTTAACTTATAAAAAAAAGAAGATTAATACAATAATAATTTTTCATAAATTTATAAAAGTGTTCGTCCACCCTGCCTTTAATCTGATAGTATGAATTGTTTGTTATCAGCAACTACTGACAATCGCCGTTAATTTGTTTTTCTCTATTTTCTTTTTCACTCCACATAAAAGTAAAAAACTTAGCTAAATAAAAGGCTAGCTAAATATATCCAGGTTAAAGCATACATTTAACTAAAACTAACAGAATATCTAATAGTTAAAACCTGGAATTTTTGAGTAAATATCTAATAATAATGTTAAATGATAAATATATTCTCCCAGAAATCCTCCAGCTATTGAAATCTCGATAACTAGCTAGCCATACTGTAGTTGTTCTATCTACTACAAAATTAATTTTAAATTTCAAAGATAATTGTTAGTAAATGTGGAAAAGTAATTTGGATTTGACTGATAAAAAGAATTCACGCTTGGTATTCATCATACCATATAGAGATAAATACTCGATAACAACAGTGTCGAAGAGATGGTGTTAAAAAGAGGTGTTATTGGCATATAACACCTATGGGAAACCATACCATGAAAGGAGTGATAGTACCAGTGATGGAGTTAAAGTTTATTTATTTATTTACATAAAACGAGATTAGTAATTAAATATTAGAATAAGAAATTATAGGTTCTTGCCTAAATGTTGACTTACAAATGCCTTTTTTCTTTCAAGATAAAACAGTAAAACTGTCAACTTTTAACTGTCTTTTAGAGCCAAAATTTTACTGTGGAACGAACGTTAGTAAAGCTAGCTATAGCTTAAAATTATCATAATCTTTCATACATCTTATACAACAAATAGCACGAATAAGTGTTTGTAAAAATAGCAACACTAATAAAAATATGTATTAACAAAAAAAGCTTTGATTACACCATACCAGTTAAAAGAACAGTTAATTTAAAATATTTTAAATTATTATTATAACAATTAATATATTTTTCAGGTACTTGGAAATCAATGATTCAGGTATAACACTGATAAAATTCATGTAGGATAATAACATAATGCTTTGAAAATGAAATATTATATGATAGAAATTACATAGTGCAAGTGTAATTTTCTTAGAATGCATTTTGTCAAAATATAGCGTAAATAAGAATTTTTAATCTATCCCCCAGTTTTCAAAATACTAGTATACAACAATGCTTTGGGTGATATATTATAATATGAATGATTTTATAAATGTATAAATGGATAAAATCATACTTAATTTTAGCTTAATGGGATTAAATTGTTCCTTCAATTTTTAGACGACTTGGTGTAAATAAAAGAGAGAGAAAAAAAAAAAAGTTAGAACTTTACAAACTAAATTTTCAAATAAATAATATTCAAATTACAAAGTAAATATAATATCTTACATGATTTTATGTATGATTTTTATGTTCTGTGTTCCTTTCTAGTCCAGGTGATAGCATAAAAAGTTTCTAACATCAAGCTAGAAGTTTGTATATAAGTTAATCTTCTGGTGCCTTTTAAGAATATGTGGTTGGCTAAGTACATCTGCGGGACATAGCTTGGCAGTAGGAATATGAAAAAGATAATATTATGGAGAGCGGCCTAGTCCATTTTTGGTTACTATGTGATTTTCATGATCCTAACTACAAAATTAGTTAGTAGACCAAAATTCAAGTTGATTTTAGTTTGTCACTTAATAGGTAACCTCTTTGATTTGGAGTAAAATTTGAATAACTAACCTATCAAGTGACAAACTAACATCACCTTGAATTATGAAAGGCACCAAAATATTAACTTATACACAAAAGTCTAGCTTCATGTTTTTTCAGAAACTTTTCAGCGCAATGTCTCCTGGACTAAAATAGCAAGTAGACAATACATTAACACAAAAGAAATAAACAGTAAGGAAATAAACCCAGACAAACAAGTTCTTGGATTTTTATTTGACTATGCTAAACCGTTTTTAACCTGAAGTCTTGTAAAGGTTTGCCCTATGAAGAAATTAATAAAGTTAAAATCTGCAAAGAAAAAAAAAAAATTCTAAAAAAATAAGCACTTACCAGTGGGTTCAGGTTGTTTTGATGGGGAATCTTGAGCAAGCTGGGAAGCAGTGACTGATCTAGTCTGAAGAGTGCCGGCCTTTCCACTTGGCTGAAACAATAAGTTATACTTATATTAAACATGTAATTATAATAAGTAGAACTAATAAATAACGCTACAAATAAAAAAAACTGTTAATCATAATATAAAGTGGGTCCAAAGATACAGTCTCCAAAAGGAACATTTTTCTTAAATTGGGTTTTCATTGAACGGGGACATTAAATTTTGAATTAGTATTTACAAACTTTTTTTTTAGTTTAATGGTTTTAACCTTAGTGGTTCTCTTAAATAGTGTGAGTTTTGAAGGCGATGATGAATTTCACTGATTTAAGTATAAGATTTATTTCCTTGGTAATATGCTTACATGAAACGTGATGCATTAAAAAAAAGTAAAATAGTTATTATATGAAATTACCTCGTGCAGCAAATGCCTGAGCCTCTGAAGTTGAGCTTCAAGTTGTCTATTATGGTCCTCAAGAATCTTCATACGAGCCTCAAGACGACCCTTGTGTTGCCTCAGAAGCTTAGCTTCAGCAGCCATATCCATCTCATCCAGTTCCTGAGGGTGACCTGGTACCCTGGCCATNAGAGAGAAAAAAAAAAAAAAGTTAGAACTTTACAAACTAAATTTTCAAATAAATAATATTCAAATTACAAAGTAAATATAATATCTTACATGATTTTATGTATGATTTTTATGTTCTGTGTTCCTTTCTAGTCCAGGTGATAGCATAAAAAGTTTCTAACATCAAGCTAGAAGTTTGTATATAAGTTAATCTTCTGGTGCCTTTTAAGAATATGTGGTTGGCTAAGTACATCTGCGGGACATAGCTTGGCAGTAGGAATATGAAAAAGATAATATTATGGAGAGCGGCCTAGTCCATTTTTGGTTACTATGTGATTTTCATGATCCTAACTACAAAATTAGTTAGTAGACCAAAATTCAAGTTGATTTTAGTTTGTCACTTAATAGGTAACCTCTTTGATTTGGAGTAAAATTTGAATAACTAACCTATCAAGTGACAAACTAACATCACCTTGAATTATGAAAGGCACCAAAATATTAACTTATACACAAAAGTCTAGCTTCATGTTTTTTCAGAAACTTTTCAGCGCAATGTCTCCTGGACTAAAATAGCAAGTAGACAATACATTAACACAAAAGAAATAAACAGTAAGGAAATAAACCCAGACAAACAAGTTCTTGGATTTTTATTTGACTATGCTAAACCGTTTTTAACCTGAAGTCTTGTAAAGGTTTGCCCTATGAAGAAATTAATAAAGTTAAAATCTGCAAAGAAAAAAAAAAATATTCTTAAAAATAAGCACTTACCAGTGGGTTCAGGTTGTTTTGATGGGGAATCTTGAGCAAGCTGGGAAGCAGTGACTGATCTAGTCTGAAGAGTGCCGGCCTTTCCACTTGGCTGAAACAATAAGTTATACTTATATTAAACATGTAATTATAATAAGTAGAACTAATAAATAACGCTACAAATAAAAAAAACTGTTAATCATAATATAAAGTGGGTCCAAAGATACAGTCTCCAAAAGGAACATTTTTCTTAAATTGGGTTTTCATTGAACGGGGACATTAAATTTTGAATTAGTATTTACAAACTTTTTTTTTAGTTTAATGGTTTTAACCTTAGTGGTTCTCTTAAATAGTGTGAGTTTTGTATGCGATGTTGAATTTTACTGATTTAAGTATAGGATTTATATATTTATATAGGATTTATTTCCTTGGTAATATGCTTACATGAAACGTGATGCATTAAAAAAAAAGTAAAATAGTTATTATATGAAATTACCTCGTGCAGCAAATGCCTGAGCCTCTGAAGTTGAGCTTCAAGTTGTCTATTATGGTCCTCAAGAATCTTCATACGAGCCTCAAGACGACCCTTGTGTTGCCTCAGAAGCTTAGCTTCAGCAGCCATATCCATCTCATCCAGTTCCTGAGGGTGACCTGGTACCCTGGCCATTCCTCTCAATCTCTCCCATTCAGCTTGTAAACCAGCATTCTCCTCTTCCAGTTCCCTATACACCAAATAAATACATGAGTAGGAAAGAGTTTTAAAAATAAAATGTTAAATTATAAACATTAAGTTTGGAATACAGTATGTCGCAGTGGGTTGTTGACCATTCATATATTTTAAAACTTTTTTAAAAAATTAAAAATATGTAGTGCATTGTTGGGTTGTTTCAATAATCTTTCCTTCGTCTAATGCAGGGGTGGCCAACCCAAATAATCTTGCGGGCCACTTCGGAAATGCATCATAACTTCGCGGGCCGCATATAAAATTATATATCCCCATATTAGATTTTGACCCACTATAGAGATTTTTTTTTTTTTTTTTTTTTTGAGTGAAAAATTAAAACATATAATGAGTAATTATATTTGTATTTACTATTATCCTTA
>KZ651052.1:383481-425872 GCA_001010745.2 Gerris buenoi | reverse complement strand
TCTAGGATCTCCAACTGCTTCCTCTAGGGTCTCCTTGGAGGATACTTTAGTGGCCTCCAAAGTGAGGAAAAGTTCTGAGGTATTCCGTACCCGATTTTTCAATATATCATATTTTTAAAAAACCCGGGGAAATTAAGATGGTTTTTTTTTCATTTTACCCGGGTGGGTTTTTTAATATTCCCCACCCGGGTGCCAACCCTGATTGTTGGGTTGTTTCAATAAACTTTCCTTCGTCTAATGCATGATATCTATAAATAGAATTAAAGTGGCTTCTTGGTAACATTAAGCTAGTTGGACAGCATCATTCATCCATCCATTCTAAAGTTGAGTGAATATTAAAGCTATGTTTAAATCTGGAATTTTTGTAAGATGCATTATTTTAAAACCAATCAAAGTGCAATGGTAGTGCCCTACATTCTATAGTTCATTCAATAGAAATGTATAGGGGAATAAAAATGTATGATAATAGTGTATTTCGGGAAATACATTATATAAAACTGAGAATGGGATAGGGTTTTAAGAAAGACAAAGCGGCAGCTTAAAGCAGTCCCGGGAAATTTCACAAAGCCTTCAGTGTATGATATGTTATTTTAATTTTTACCCCAAAAGTTGTTCGGATTTTTGGGGTTTGAGTTTCCATGGTTTTAGTGTATATATTAAACAAATCCCATCTATCAAATTTAAGGGGAGTTGACTTAATTGATTATAACACAAAGTATCTGTTTGTATGAAATTTTTAAAAGATTAAAAATACAAATTTATTTTTGGAACATTATATTACCTAATCATGGCTTCCATTTCATTCCGTTGTTCAGCATCAATAGCAGCCATGACCTGAACAGGGCTTCGTGGAATGCTGTTGGCATCTCCTCCATTCAGAGAGTTGCAGTAGAGTGCAATTAACTGATGCTCATCCTCTCTGCTTGAAAAACAAAACAACTTACCATTAAGCAACTTACAAACATGAAATTGAGATCTTTCATTTAAAATTATAAGTTTATGTAGTTTATAGGATCTTAAAATAAAGTTTGTTAAAATTCTATAAATCAGTCAAAAAAAAGTAAAGAAAAGAGTAAGAGCTGGAAACAGAGTCGAAAGTAATAATGGTTTTAATAATCATCTAAAATAATTATAATATTGTGTTGCTTCCAAACTTTTTACAGTTTTTACTCATTATTGAATCACCCCATCATTTTTAAAGTCATATGGGAAAATTTCCAGTCTTATTTCATTAAAAACATTGAACTGTTTAAAAAATCAGGAACCACTGTTCCAAGACTTAAAATTTAAAAATAGATAAAATAGTAAAAGATAGTTTAACTGACGAGTCAGGAGTGGAGTTGGTTCTTGTGCGTAGTTCAACCTCAGCCAACCTAGAAGCATACATCTCTAGAGTTGAGTGAACATCATGTTGTGCAGCATTGGCTGGAGGTCCAGGGGGTGTAGGGGGAGCAGCTAGGGGATCACCTTCAAGCACTGTTTGAACTGGGAGGTAACCCACTCTAGGGTGTTTAGCCCAGTATCTTTTAGACTTAAACTTGTTACGAAGAGCTCGTGTGAAGTCACGAACATCTTCACCAGAGGTAGTCTGAAAAAAAGAACAAAGACTTAGTTAATACACTTATAAATTGTATAAGAGGCGCATTTTATCAAAGACGGGCATAACCACTATTATATTATTCACCAATATTATTCAAAATTTTAAAGGAGCACTGAAAAACTGTAGCTCAAATTCTACAGGTGCTAGAGCTGAGAAATTTGTTGTGCTCCTTCATAATAGACTCAAAATTTGATTTCATTACACATTTTAGCATCAATATTGAGTTAAATCTTTGAAAGACAAAGCAGGTTTTTGAACCATATGATAACAGGTTGAATGTCAAGCTTTTCTCTTTGTAAGCCAAATTGAACTCTGGGCATTAGTTACTTGGGAATGATTTACAGTCAGATTATCTAAAGTTTTGACTTTTGACAGCACGGGAAAATCCGTGGGGAGCCAATGAGAAGTCAGGATTTTAAATTCTAGAAGGTCGGGCCAACTAGGCAAACAAAAATGTCACCCACCCCCCTACAGGCCTAGTGGCTTAACTTTTTCATCATTTAAGTTGGCCAATCTGAGTGTCAAAAGTCAAAACTTTAGATAATCTTACTGTAGTTAGAATTCAGTGGCTCCAGGTTGGCTTTAGCAGATTATGTCCACTTTTGAAAATCCTTGTTGAGTTGTCCAAAATTCTTGTTGAGTTGTCCCTATTTGTAACAAAACTATAAATAATATTTCATTTTAAACCCTTTTCTAGAGCAAATTGATAGCAGATTCTGACGCAGCAGCTAAAAATCAATTTGAAACAATCAATAACTGAAAATAAAAAAAGGTGTTATGTCCGCCTCTGATACTAGGCTCCTCATTTATGTTTTTAGAGTAACCATGAAAGGAAGATAAAGAAACAAATAAAAATGAATAAAATTTAACTTACAGCAGTACAATATTCTTGCATAGGATGAGTAAGTTTGTGGTTCTTCGCTTTTCTACCAGAGAAGAAACAGATTTGACACATATCAAAGTTAAAGCACTTCAAACACCGGTATCTGAAACAATCATAAATAGATCAGTAAGCTGACGTAACAAATGTATTATCAAGTTCGTTAAACAATTTATAGATTTAATTTAATGCAACCGAGTATTATTACCTAAATCCAATGATGGGGTACTGCTTGCAAATATTGCACTTGGCCTGATGCTTAGCAGTTTCACTTGCTGCAATCCTGTGAAGAACTGGAAGCCAAACCATGCTCTGTGGCTCCTTTTCTAACCAACTTAAAAATTGCACAGCCTAAAACAGCGCAATAAATAAAACAAATTAATAAATAATTAAAAATATAACTAAAAAAGAATGTACATCCAATATTTTTATTGAACTTATGTCTAAAGATTTCTAGAGGTATGACTCGTGGAAATGTGTTTAAAATCAATCTAAAAAAATGTTACCTAAACGTAAACTACCAACAATGATTATAAGTGCATTAAGGAATCCTTGTATGTTGCTAAAATGAAAGTATTGTAACACCAAACATCTGATATGAAACCTAAAATCCAACCAATAAAACATTTGATGCACTACTAGGTGCTCTAGACTCTAGACTAGAGTGTATTCTACTTAATTTAGTCCCACATAGTGACTAACACAGGAGTGCTTGTGTCCAAATTTGAAACCTCTGTGTTGGATAAATATGCATAATTTCTTCAAAGGAAATCTATTTAAAGAAACTAGCTTGGAGGGCAGACTTTTTTCATAAAAAATTACGGTTATTCATTTCCTTGCCGTGACGCTCTGATTTATATAGCCCACTATTGATCACATCATACTCGCTTCGGCGGTACAATGTACAAATGTATGATGTGTGAAGTAGCTGGAACTCTCTACCACAGGGCCAAAGTGATGGCCTAATTGCAAGGTTGGAACAAGAGGTTCGTCCTACCCGTTCTAGTAGGAAGCACTAGACTACTACTACTACTTCTACTATTACTACTACTACTAGGGTTATTCATTGACTCTGTTACTATAAAATAAATTTGCCAAATGAATAAGAACTGTCACTGGGTAGCTCCATCTCTCAAGATAAACAACATCAGGTAAAAAAATGGGTAAGTGAATTATACAAAAGTTTAAGTATCTTTTAAATTTTTATCATTAACGGCTAATTGGCTTTTATCCTCATTCTGAAATTATTAGATACAAAAACAATTTACCTCACATTTATATTACTAATAAAAATGCCAATATTAATAATATTCATAAGTAGATATACCTCAATAGTAGTAAGACTTTGGCCAGCCTGTTCGAAGCAACTTCTCACTGAAGGCTCGATATTTGAACCTCCGAAAGATGCCACTTCACCCAGTTGCCTCGGTACCTGGATGCAGTCATGTAATAACAATCCGAGCTTCCTCTGATCAACTAATCTGTTTGGATCAGCCATCAGTCTAAACAAGTCTGTAAAATAACATTTTTAAAAAAATCAGTAAAATCAAATAGAGAAAAAAAAAACACAATATAAAAATGAATTCTATTTATTAATTTCTTTAAAGACAAAAAAAATAGTTATAAGATTGGTTTCAAGACGGAGATTAGACATAGACTAATAAACAAATATCAACATATAGCCTTATTCAAGAACAAATAAATCAATTTCAATATTAGGATGAATGCGACTTTTATTTGTAAGGTTCAGGAGTTATTAAAATACAGCTAACCAAGAATAAATAAAAATTGAAACACTTTTCTAATAGTTAATATCATTATGTTTACTCTCCAAAATTAAAGTGTTTGTTACATCAGGGTTCAATCCACACTCTTATACTAATAGTAAAAATCAACAATTTCAATTTCAAAATTCTTCATTCTCAACTGGATTTAGTAAAATAAAAATATATTAGTAAACTTACATCTATACTTCTGCTCCAAATGTCCCTTGCACAGAAGTACAATTCCAACCTTGAATGACAACACTCTCAGTTGACCTGTCCTTTGACTGAAATAATAATAAAAATAAGTACATTAAGAAAGTTGAATTATTGTAGGGCATACAAGAGAAATTAAGTATGAGTTTTTTTAGGTATGACTCCTTTCAAACTTTGATGCTGTTGTAAAAGGTTACTTCAAAAAGTAAGAATACTCTATTTTTCTAATTTTTACAAAAAGCTTTATTGAAAAAAAGTATTACTTTGTTTCGTAATCATATATGTTAACTATTTTTAACATATTCACCAATGCATTTTTGACACCAGAAAATATAAAAATTTCTTGCCGCCTCTTCATCCCATTTAAAGGACCTCTTTTTTGATCGTTCATCCGTTAAACATTTTTCCCTAGCCACTTAAGTCTTCAGGAAGGTGATCAAATGGAAATCTTAAGGCGCCAAATCGGGGTAGTGGGCAGGGGTGGTTCCAAATCTTCCTTAATGCCTCACTTAATCGTCGTAATGAACCACCCAGGTTTCATCTCCTGTCACATCTGAGTCCAGAAAATTTTCCACAAGAATGAAGTTGATGATCACATAGTCCTCACTCTTGGCAGGAGTTTTGATATACATGGCACACAGAAACTAACACAACGGCACAAAACAACACACTAGAGAGGTCAAACACCTCTCTTTCTTTTCGGGATGTCAACTTCTACCACGCAGGGATTTCCAAATTTTGAAAGAATATCATCTTGCTTATGGGAGCACCAATACTCTTATTTTCCGAACAACCCTTGTACTTAATTTATATACTCAATTTAAATTTAGATAATGCATCATGCCACATGAGTCTAAAACAGATTCCTGAGTTTGGCATTAGTTACAGCAAACATCAGCAATAGGGATTGATTCCAAAGATAACTCTTTAGTTAAGCCTTTTTATCTATATAACTTCCTGATCTTTTTTATTAATTAGGTTAAAGATTTATAAAAGAGAGAGAAAGACAAAAAAGTCAATTTCACAAATATAAATTTATAGGAATTATAAAAAATGTTGCACGTCAAAAGTCAAATTGTAGTACCATAAAATTAATAATGTTTTAATAAAGATGTTAATGTACCTGTCATAGACATTAAGGAGCCAGTTGATGCAGAGGTCTAAACAGAGGGGAACATTTACAAGAGAGGGATTTTCAGCAGCTATTGCTTCATATATAGTCGATAGAACATTGATCATGTCATTTACATCTATTACTTTGTCGTTTTGTGCTCGGAGGCCATGACTGTCAAAAGCATCTACGGCTCTATTCACTGTCACAAGGTCCACTGAAACAGAAATATCAAGAATTAAAAAGATATCTTAAAAAAAAAAAAAAAAACACTGAATATATGTGGCGTTGAAGTAGCCATAGATAATGGGGAATCCAATCATGATTAAATTGTTACTCCTCATTCCTCATGCAACACCCTAGTCACCTACCCTTCTGACCTGGTATATTATAAAAGGTCTGTTTACCACTGTTTTGTGAAGATATCGGTTGATGCCAAACTGCTACAGTTAGTTTAATAATTGGCATACTATTAAAATAACTGCTATATCAAACTAACTACTAATATTAATTACTATATTAAATTAATATACTGCTATATTAAGTATTGTGATGGCACAAAATTTTTGATGTATTAACGTTTTGAGGACCCCTGAGACAAAAAAAGAGGTTTTTAAAAAATGTCTGTCTGTCGTCTGTGCAAATGGGTGAAACACAATTCCTGAATAAAACAATTACTAAAACTATGAAAGTCCGTATGTATTTACTTACAGCACATTCTTTTTTGAACAGTTCTCAATTTCAGAGCAGTCCTGTAGGCTGAATATCTAATTTCGTTGAATTCAGATAAGGAATTCATAAGCTCTGACATTTTCGGATGGTCCCAGTGGGTCGTTTCGAGTTGATGACTAAAACAAATAAAAATTAATATAATTTAAATCAATTAAAATAAACAAAATATTTAAAAGTACACATCAATCAATTTAAAGCTTTTATTTAACGTTCTTCAAAATTTTATGTAATTTCTTTATGATGTTAAGTTGTAACTAGTGTTCAATGTCAATGTTGTGTCATTATGAACAAAGAGAGGGAAGTTACCATTCATATTTAACAGGGGGATAGGAAGAATGAGAAGGACGAATACATAAATAGATGAACGCAAATATGACAACGGAACAATTAGTTCCATCAAAAATAAATTCTGATAAATTATCTTTTTATCTTAAAGATTCAATCCTCATAACTTCAAAAGACAAAAAATGAACCCAGATAGGTCGTAATGTCACCAATGCAAAAAAAAGCCCATAAGAGGATCAACCTTTATTTATAGAGTATAAATTTTATAAATTAAAAGGGTACTGCCAACAACATATCTAGCAAAACAAAACATATAAATGCATTAAAATTATAGCAATTTCTTCATTTATAGATGTGGCACTTTATGAATTGATGGAGATTGTGATGGATTGACACGTTTTGAAGTCCATACGTTTTGAGTCCAAAAATGTTTTATTTTATTTTATTTTTTTAAATGTCTGTCTGTAGTCTGTGCAGACACCTCACACAGCTGAATTCAATTAAATTTGGCAAACAGGTTCAGAAAAATCATACCCCAAGGCAAAATCTAGAAATTAATTTTAGCTATAAATATTGGGCTAACAATGAATACTTTTTTGAAAAAGCAACAGTTAACAACTGCTCATTTGTGCCAATTTAAATATTTTTTAGCTTCTGACAAAGACAAAATATAAACTTTTACTAGCATGCCTTTGTGAGAGTTTTCAATGGATAATAGCAGTCAAATAGGTATAAAAATAATAGCATGTACTTATTGAAATCAAAGCTTAATGAATTCGACGCAATGCATACTTTTTTTTTTTGTAAAATTCATTTTTATATGAGGTCATAAATAATTCCTAAAATAAAATTAAAAGAATGTCATTTTTCATCTATAGCAAAAAGAAAAATAATATATTTAAAAAGAAAGAAAAGTGGAATTATTTAGATGCTTGTCACTAATGCCTCATTTTCCTTAAGAGAACTGCACTTTTCTCCGAGCTATAAAATTATAATGATTGCTTTCTAGTTTAATAAATGTAAAATTTAAATGCATTTTCTTTATTAAACCTTACTATTTAAATAGTAACTCCTAGTGTGCTAGAGTTTAAAACTTTTAAAAATAATGTATGCTAAAGAAAGAAAAAGACCTTCTTCATTTAATGTTGTCAGGCAATTAAATTGCTTCATAAAAAAGGGGCCAACAAGTTAGAATTTAGTATCATCTGAATAAAGTATCCGGACTCATTCAGTGACCGAAACATTAAAGATTTAAATTTAGTGGAGTAACTTCATGAAACACTTTTACCGTCTTGTTTCAACGGCTATAACTAACAATAAACTGGCAGCATTTTAGACTTTTAGAGAATGTTCAACTTAAAACACTGAAATATACTCAGTCAAATTAACTACATTCACATGGACATTCCTTCTTTTTATAAGTTGAACATATCGAATATCATGCCCAGTCTAAATGAAAGAAAGTTAGACGGATAAATGCAAAATAGTAAGGTCAAAGAGGACAAAGGGATTTCCTACAGTAATGGCAAAATACCTGCAATAATTGGCACTTCTTTAGACTGTTACTCCCCTTATAAAAACAGAAGTGTGATATTCCTTTGTTACAAAGTAGGCATTTCTTTAGATTGTTACTCCACTTATAAAAGAAACAGAGGGGAGTAACAATCTAAAGAAGTACCTAAAACTTCTTGCTAAAAGATTAAATAAATGACTTAGTTATTTGCCAATGTGTTGTTTTTGGTATATTTATGTAAAATGTCTGAGACATTTTTAAATAATAGTGTAATTGACAGTACCTGATTTCAGGTGAATTGGTGAGAATGAGTAAGATTCACATATTTTGTGCTGTTTATATATTAACCTTGGTAAAAACTTGTAAATTCAACACAATTACTGTAGGCGAATACTTACTAGAATAAAAATAAAACTTTCAAACTAGAGTCTCAAAAAACACTTAAATAGCTTGTCAACCTTTTTTTAATGATTACCTAAAAATACAAAGATACAACACTAGGTTTTAAAAATTAAAAAAAATCTTACTTGATATAGTAAGGCACTTTGTTAGGAGTGGTGGCCCGTTCCCAGGGTGTATCTACAGAGGCACAAAGGAAACTGTGACTTGATGTGGCACCAGATCCCATTCCACGAAGACATTTAAACCTATCGTCTACAGTCATCTGGATCGCACGCCACCTACAAATAAAAACATGAATGGTTAAATTATGGATTTAAAGATAAATAAATCATAAGAAGACTGCTCATTACTTAAATTTATTGTTAAAGAACAAGGGATTATCACTTTGATTAAGTGGTAAGTATAAAACTAAAATAATATACTCAAATAAGGATAAATAGCCTGCTAATTAGTGTGTCATATCTTCCTCGCATCCAACTTTGTATACTTTAATGATTTTATGCTTTTACAACACATTATGGTCAAATTTATTTAATTTTCCCTCCTTTTTTAAATCTGTTTAAATAGTTTTGATTTCTAACATAAATTAAAGCATCAATTTAGCAAAATTTAAAGAAGAAGAATTTAAAGAATGTTGAAATCAATCTATGGCTATCTGGAGGTTGCTTTGGACAAACCATCCAAATTTCTTAAAAATCAGGTGGGTACTTTTAAAGATGAAGGTATAAACTGATGTAACTGTATGATTGTGTGCATGTGGAAGAGAAACAAATGGATGCATAAGGTTGAAACTTGTATGGCAGCATTGAGGGACAAATTATGGCCTACTATCCAAATTTCATTAAAATTGGACAAGTAGTTTTTTAGATATGTTGGTTCACAAAATTTGAATGCAGGCCGACTGACAGACGAAGAACCAAAAATGTTCCCTGATGTCTGAAACGGATTTCTGTCTGGGACTTTTTGAAATCAGAGACATACATTTTTTTTTGTTTGTTTTTTTCGGAAAAATCCCATAGCTTCCATTACCTTTGGTAAGCTTGGAAGCAGAAAGAGAAGGCTAAATTTAATACAGTAGAATAATTACCTAGCATTAAGGTCATCTACTCTAGCTAGAAGTGCAGGACTAATATTAACTTGGCTAGATCTGAATGCAGCAACATGGTCATTCATGTCCTCGGTAGACCTCTGTAGAGACCCAAGTCGTTCACTGAATTTCTGCAAATAAGAAAATAAATATTAGTAAAATAAATGTACAGTTTTTCACAAAGTAGATGTTCATCAACTAAAATTTCAATGGATCTGTCAAATAAGCAAAGCTGAAAGAAACTCAGCCACAAGCCGCCATGCCGCTCCTCCTTACAACGCAAATTTAATACCCGTCACTAATATGGTGGCAATTATTAATGAATTTACCTGAAGATTGTCAAGTTGCTGAGGAATGAGAGCTGGATCTGAGGTAGGTTGAAATGATCCGCATGCAGCTTCGGATGCAGCCATCCTTCCACTAGCTTCCTCAAGACACTGCTCGAACATGCGCATCCTCTAAACAAATAATAAAAAAAAAAACACGAATAAATAATAATTCAAAAACAATAAATAGTAATATTAATTGAAGCGAGTGTAAGCGATCTTCTTAGTTTTAACAAAATATGCATCTTGTCTGTCTGTCAGTAACGTTTACGTGTCCTGTTGACGGATTTAGTTGAAATTCTGTATGATAACTTGAGTAAAGATGACAGATTTAGTTTAAATTTAGTATATAAGTTCATTTTACTAATGCTCAGGCTATGCTAGTTGGTCAGCGTTATCTGTCCAAGAGTTCATATGCAATCCTTAAGTAAACGTGAGCTTCAAATGTACAATTGGAATTCGATGAGACGAACATTTTTATAGTAAAACCAACAGTGACACTGCTATGAAGTGATAAAGATCGTAAAAACTATAAAAGAGGACGTTTAAAATAGAGAAAACAACATTTTTACTAATAACTTACGTTCTAATGTAAAGATTTTAATAAAACTTTGTATATATCGTCTAAAGAGCAATTTAAACAGGCATGTAAAATTTCAACTTAATATAAGCAGAAGTTTTTGTGTAGTGAAGTGTCATATATTATAATAGTTGAAAAAGAGATGTTTGGTTAGTGTAATAGTAAGAATGCAGGGTGGCTCCCTCACTACTAGTGTCTTTACTACAATCGTCATACTCTTTAACTACATTATTATCTATTTTCTCAACATTCAATACATATGTTTTTTGGCCCCATATATTTCGGATGAGAGAGAGTGAACAATGTAAGTAGATACGACCATAAAGTATAGCAAGTCATATATAGATGTGTAATATTACTTTACGTAAAAGTTGAATTGCAGAAATTAGGGGAAAAAATAAGTTGTAAGTAATGAGAAATTTCACTTCAAATCCAAAATATAATAAATTTTGCTCTAGAAATGTAATATCTTTCACAAAACATTTTTCTGACAATGTTTTTCCTATATTTTTGTTTAACACATTTTCTGCTTGAGAGTACGGATAAATTAAACACCCAAAAGGAGGAGAGTATTATTTTTGTATAAATATAATAAGGATAAAATGTATACTGCATTTAACGAGATTCTAACATAATCTTATATTGATATCTTGTTCAGTTCTTTATTAAGAGTACAACTAACATAATAAATAATCTCTGCATCCCCCCTCTCCCCCAAAAAATTTCGTCATAAGGACACAAAAAGAGAGCATGAAGCTTTGGGTGATCAAGAACCAGCCAGAGATGTTAAATAATTATGTAAGAAGGAGGAGGCACATATTTTCCAATAATTTTTACTTTTTATCACCAAGGGGCTTTATATTCGGAAGCTTTGACAGTCACACGGGAGCTATGCTCGAACCATATTATACTTACAGCATAAAAGTTATGAAAGTAGAAGTAATGATTATTTAACATAATGACTCTAGAAGTTGGTGAGGTTACATAGAGGAGGTTGAAAGGCCCAAGATGTCTCTAGGAAAAATACTGGAAGATTTAAAAAAGTAGGAAACGGCAGAAAATTGAAACGTTTTATCAAATATAGTCTTTTAGTCACTTTGATTTCGTTTCCGATATTTTATTCCTAACTACAGTTTGGGCGTTATGAGTTATGACTTATGCTTATGACTTTTGATAGCGTGGGAAAATCCAAAAATTTAGGGTGGGGAGCCAATGAGAGGTCAGAATTTTGAATTCTAGGTCGGGCCAACTAGGCAAACAAAAATGTCACTGACCCCACCTGTCCCGCAGGCTTAGTGGCTTTATTTATTTCCTCATTTAGGTTGGCCCATCTGAGAGTCAGAAATTTTATTCCGAAGGAGACATAAAGTTAAGTATCAAAAAGTGGAGAAGGATGAACGGAAAACGAAGGAAAAACAAATAACTCCGTCGAAAAGTCAAAACTATTATAATCTGCTTCCCATGGCTTTTTTACTTTCTGATATAAAGAGAAAGTATGTTGATGGCACGAAAATATAATTTTGATGGATTTACACGTTTTGAGATCCCCTGAGTCCAAAAAAGTTGTTTTTAAAAAATGTCTGTTAGTACAAACGCCTGGAGCCTAAACTACGAGGCCGATTTTGACAAAATTTGGCATACATGTTCACAAAAATAATACCCCGAGGCAAAATCGAGAAATGAATTTTAGCTCCGAATTTGTGGGCGCTATCCCCCAAAATTCAGAAAAAAAAAAAAATATTTCTCAAAAAACGATTCCGACGATTTTGATTTAAAAATTTTTAAAATGTAGTCCTTTTAAATACAAATCTAACGAAATAAGCCGTTTTCCCGGGGAAAATCTAGTTCCTGAGAAAATAGCTTTAAACGCGGAGGGAGAGAGACCGGGTTCGATTCTCCGCTGAGGAGAAGTTATTTTTATGATATATTTTGATCAAATGATCAATAATATTTAAATGTACCAACAGAAACTAATAAATGGAAAGCACTGGGCCAAGTAATTATGAACTCATATATGAGAAAGTTTCTCTAAGTTGTCTCTGACCCATTTTTTACTTATACAAAAGGCTATTTTTATAATTTCGCTATCGAGTAGATGGAATTCCTTTTACAAACAACAGTTAGTAACGTGAAGAAGCCAGGCATGAATAAAACTAGATTAAATTTCAACAAAATTTGTACAAAAAAATCTCAGAATTCTATCTAAAAACCATTTTTGCCATCATATCATGTTAAAAATGTAAACTGGTTAAAGTGTTTGAAGACAATATTATGGTTGGTTAGAAATCAATAGAGGTATGATATAGGATGCAGTTGCGGTGTCACGTACACGTTATCGTCACAAGATTACTTTAGCTCCGGCTGTAACCCTAAAACGCTACGGACACCTACTTTCAACACCCTAACTCAACTCATAAAATAACTAACAACTAACAGACTAGCTTCAGCAACAAACAAAGTCACTATCAGCAACAGCAACACACTGATACAATCTACATTCTCCGGAGGAGGGAGGAGCAGCTTTTCAAAATATTGTATTCAATTATCCAGCAATATCCATGATAGCGTCCTTTAAAGCCACACATTTTCAAAGCTAAATAAAATGCATTTAGATTGTACAAGATAAGAGCTTTTTTTTACGAAAGATAAAAATATTAAAATTAAGAAATAAAATAAACGATACTAATTAAATGCTAACTAGAACCTGTCAAGTTGAGCCAGCAAAGAAGACAGAAGACAATAAATTTCGTTTTACAACTCATAAAATAGTACATTTTTTCCTACTATTCATTAGTAAAGTTCATACACAGTAAAAAGAATTAATTAAAAAAGCAGAATTGAGTACGTCTATACCTTGTCAAATGCAATGTATAAATATACTCTATAGATTGCACGGGGGGGATGGGGAGCGCCCTCAAATTTGAAGCTAAATTTCATTTCACGATTACGCCTCGGGGTATGATTTTTGTGAATGTCTTTTGAACTTCGTCAAAATCTGCCCAGTAGTTTAGGCTCCCGGCGTGTGCACAGATGACAGACAGCCTTTTTTTTAACACTTTTTTGGAATCAATGGACCTCAAAAACGTGTATTTCGATTACTCTACTGTACTTCGATTATGAGATACTGTACTCGATATTATGAGAAAGTAAAAAGGCTTCATCCGTCATCAATGATGCTTTAATTTGAACTCTCTACGATAGGATTTAACTCGATTGTTACAAAATAAATCTTTGAATCCAAGAGATGTCATATTAACCCTTTTTATGCTTTCGTCACATTAAGTTATTTTACAGAAAAGTACGTAGTTGTAGCTCACTAAACATTTTAGTATGAAAGGGAAAAGCAGACTGCACGTACGCTCTTTCCCGCACGGAAGTACGTGATGGCGGATCTATTTGTAATTTACACTCGAGAAGGAGATTGAGGACGCGCTTTGCATTGCAGATTAAAACAAACCCTTTGCTATTTCCTATTCCTTGCAATCGATTGAATTTAACTGTAGACAATTTAAAATCATAAATCATGGCAAAAAATTGACAAGTTATAGAAGCACAATAATGAGGATAAAAATATCCTCCACTTTGTGTAATAATACGTCTCCTACGACTGCAACATATCTTTTTGTTTTGTTTTTTGTATATTATTAAAAATGATTTAAAAAATGATATAGAAAGGTGCATATTAATTAATATGTAATTAGTTTTTTGTCTGTCTTAACGCAACTCATTAAAAATAAATTAATAAAACCAGATAAATATCGTATTAGGTGAGACTATAGGTAACCATTTCTCACTTTGGAGTCTCCTGGCACATTCGTTTTGTCAGTGAGGTTCACAAATTTCTTAAAGCAAACAAAGTAGTTGGCGAAACTCATTAAAGCAGTTTCTTCTTTAGCAATGCACCTAACGAGACAGGGGTCTAAGGAGAAGATATTATCTTGTTGGAAATTTGGAGGTCCTCACGTCCGAATATGGTATCCTAATTTGAAATAAAAAACGGGAAACTAAAAAAGGCAACTTCGAAGGCCGATTATGAGCTGGGAACGAAACAATGGGCTCTCTGTTGTTAAGGAGAGGAAAAGTTTAACTAACTATATTAACATCTATGTTGGAGGTGTGCACGCTAGGGCTCTAGTAGATTTGGGAGCTTGTATCGCAGTGATGAGTGAGGTGAATGAGATTATGTACAAAATCAGGAGTAGAGAGGACAAATTTTGTTTAAAATTGTTGCATAATGCCAGTTGTCAATGGTGATGAAATTTAATGAAATTAATTTTTCATGGTTAAATTTGGCATGTGGCTATGTGTAAGTAGAACTCGATGATTATGCTCAAAGAGTGAGGGAGAAGTCACCATTTATTACAAGCGAAAATATATTCCAGTACAAAGTGTTGCCCTTGGGTTTTACAATGCACCCGGCACGTTCTAATAGCTGATGCACCAAGATCTGAGTGGAATCAAGTAGAGGACTGCTATGAGTTATCTAGATGACATTTTCGAGTGCAGTACGATCGAAGAACACATTGAACAGTTCAGATATATTTCTTCCCGACTGCTTAAAGCTCAGCTGAAGTTGAAGTCGAGGAAGTGTCAATTTTTACGGAACCAACTAAACTTTTTGGCAAAAACATTGTATCATCTGGAGGAATAGCAAATGATCCTGAAAAATCAGCCGAGCAAGATAAGCCGATGTCAGAAAATGTGGTGGCGATGATGTTATTTCTTGGGATGTGGCCTATTATGGCCGTTTCATTCAACTGCTGCCACCAAACGTAGCGTTCTGAGATAAATTAATGTATTTGACTTAATCAATACATGTCTTCAGCAATAATCCCAGAGCTTTATTTATATTGAAGATGTTTTATAAGTAATATATATACATACGTAACACTTAACAGTATCACAATAATTTACAGTGTTCGACTATTCATTATTATAGAACGATTAGGATAAAAAGAAAACAAAAAGTATAGAGGAAGATAACTTTTCTATTTTACAATTTATTTTGATTAGTAAAAAGCAAATGAATCCCCTCATGGGAAATTTAGATCTCTTTGCAACGTCATCTCGTGATTATTTTCTTAAGCCATGAATAGTTTTTAAGTCACAATAGTCTTTTTGAAACTACATACGACAGAGAGTAAAATAAAAGCTTGATCTGAAATAGTTGAAAATCGGACAATAGTTCCGTAGTTTCTAATTTCTACTAAAAGTAAAATAGAATGTACTGCCATCAGTGGATGATTTTCCCGTAGGATTTCAACATTGAAACAAAAAATATGATGAAAAGTGACTATCCACATAGATAAAAACCAACTTATAGAATTTAAAACTATCCTAAGTAACATCATTAATCAAATAACCATTATTAAGACGAAAACTTAAGCAAAGAATACAACTCATAATTAGTGTAGAAGATTTTAGTCATCAGGATTGATTACTTAGGAGTTTGCTCGTTAGTGTTATTATTATTTTGTTGTTTTCTTCAATTTCATATCTTAATTTTAGAATACTGAAATTTCTCATTCATGTTGATTTTTTTAAATTTAAAAAACGTATTAAGAACATTTAATCTTACACTCATTTGCTTGAATAATAATTCGATCTTTTATGCGTATTATCATTTTGTGACGTCATATAAATAGTGTACATAAGATCGATAGTCATAAATAGATAATCGAGTCCACTTAGCCATAACTTCAAATCTAAACAAAGATCCAGCAACTTCTTCAGAAATAAAAACTATCTAATAAAAAAAGAAATGGAAGATTGTTAATATGTATAAATAAACTAATTCTTACATAAAACATGATGAGACGGATGTTGAAGGTACAGTGGAACTGAGCAGGGAAGAGAAGAGAAATGTAACTCGAACCACATATCGATTTACTATATCATAATCGATACATCGCTTATAAATTACAATCGATCAAAATCAACATCTGTTTTATTTCAAGATTTTTTTTAATTCCGCCCAAGTGGATCAACAATGACTTAAAGCAAACCTGACCACTTACCTCCAACTAGTTCCTTGCCTATAGATTTTCTTCATTCCAAAGAAAGAAAAAGAATCATATGCCAAATAATTGTTTACGAGACTTGGAAAGAAGCTAAAAAAATTATGTATATTTTTAGATAAGAAAGAAAAGAAATAAACATCATAAATCATAAAAAAACACACAATCGACGAAAACATTTCAACTTGATTTTAGGTTTTTTTTAAACCAGTTCCAAAGCTATGCAATAGGTAGACGAAAACGATTTGAAATGACAGGACAGATGAGAAAGGGGAAAAAATAGAATAAATTCGACAAGTAACAGACGCCTGTCGAAATTTGAAGGAAGTTTTCGCCAATAATTCATGAATCGGCTGGATCAACAAAATAATTATTTTTTAATGTTTCCCCCTATACTGTCAGAGGTCAAACAAAAAACTATGCCTTTGATACGACGTACTACGGACTCAAGAAGGCAATTTCTCTCTAGTGAATTATGAGTTGAGTAATAAAGACTTAATTAAAAAAAAAAAAATTAATTAAATTCCATAAAATATGACTTTTCAAGTGCCAGATTCGAATAAACTTTCATTCATATCTAACGTTAACGTAGATAACAAAATAAAACATGAACAAATTGTTGACGTTTTATCAAAGAATAGGATTAATTTCGAGGACAAAGAAAGTTCAGTAACTATCAAGTTTAGATTAAAAGCAACTATTGGGAACAATTTACATTTATTCATATTAAACGCTACAAGATGTTCCGGTAATATAACATATATACACCAATATTTAAAATGGAATTCTGCATTAAAAAGCAAACACATTGATAATAAGGCACTTGTAGACTAAAATAATTGAGAGATGTGGAACTAGTATGTAAACATTTTTTCTTCAGGACCGTAATCAAATAAAGCCCGTAATAAAGACCGTAATCAAATAAACAATACTTGTGAAATCGATTTTTTTTTTGTTTTTAAGTGAAGCAGAAGAACGTATTTCAAAATTAAGTAATAAATCCATAAATAAGTCTGTTCCTGCTGATTGTTTCTGCTGTTCCCCTTGTTTAGGTTTTAAATTAAGACAGCCATATGATAACCAACATAATTGAAATCAAATTGGGATTAAGGTTAAGTTTTGGAAAAACGGATACAGCTCTATCTGTTGATAATCAATAGCATAACAAACAAACATTAACCAATAACAACCTTTAGGCAAAAAGCGTTTGACTTATCAGGCAAAATCTTGGACAAAATATATTAAAAGCATAAAATAAACATACATAAATAGATACATAATCAGATACAAAAGAATTTGCACAAAAACAAAATATGGCTTAAACTTTCACTTAAGATATCGAATACAACGAACAAGGCTAAACAACGTTTGAATTAACAGATGCAAAAAATTACATGTAAACTATAAACTGATAAGTAACATAAACAATCACACACATGGGAGGTGAAAATAACAGCGGCATCGTATCGATACAAAGTGAGTACTGGACTGTTATCATCCCGAGTCATACTTCGTAATGAACCGGGATGTAAGATGGCTTTTAAAAAGTCAGTTGGTGAGATTGGTGTGGCCGAGACGAGACGTAAGAGTGGAGTAGCCATAAGAAGCTTTGGTACGGGACAGGATTCTTGGGGCAACCCATCAGACATACCATATAAGGTTTGGACACGACACTCACAGATAGTCGGAGTTTAAAAACAAACCTTCCTTCAGGCTTTTAAAACTGTTCCTATCTTCAGAACCACTTAACAACATGGACAGAACAACTGACATGTCTTTCATATATGCTCACGATAATCAACAAATTATAATGTTTAACAAAAATATTTTCTTCATACCTTTTCATACAAATGGATAATTTTTATAGCATGGGTATGTTTTAGTTGTGGAGTATAGAGAAAAAATTCCCGTCACGCAAAAAACGACATGAAAAATGTGACGATTTTGATTATTATGCCAATAGACGATGGGTGGGCTGAAGTTTCGATAAACGACTTACAAAATTTGACGCTCTTAAATATCATCAACAATATCAATTAGACAGATATACATGGATTTTCTCCACTTCATGGAAAGCATTGAAATATCAATGGTGTGGTTAAAATTCCCAAAAACACTTCCATGATTAGTATTATATTTATTATGAAAAACATCAAAAGTACCTATTATGTGAACTTGAAGAGTATGAAAACATTCATGTCTATGGTTAATTTATGAATTCCATCCATCAATAGAGTGATTGATGGTACCTGGAGGAGACGAAACCAAGAGCTGGACAAAATTCATCAACAAGCAAGCAAAAGCATTTGCCACACAAGTCAGAGTAGAGTAAGCCAATCAGATGTAAAAGTATTCCTCCTCTACAACCGTCATAGAAAAGAAAAAACAGAGAGTAAGATGGAGGGATGGAATCAAGGCAGATCTCAACGAAATAGAAATTAGAAAACAGTAATAGAAACGTTGACGGAGACCACGAGCCTTCCATAATATGATAAATAGAGATGAAGGTTGTTTCAGAATCCAAAGCTGACACCAGTTAAATCTTTATGCCTCTAAACGTAAACTATAATTTTAAATATTAGTAGAACATTATACTTTTTTACTTCCTCATTTAAAGAGAAAGTATTGTAATGGCGTGAAAATTCGATGATGATCAGTTTACACGTTTGGACTCAGGGGTCCTCAACCCCTGAGTCCAAAAAAGTGGTTATTAAAAAATGTCTGTCTGTCGACTATTCAGACGCGTGGGGCCTTATATCTATTGGGCCTATTTTGACGAAATTTGGCAACATGTTCAGAAAAGTCATTTCCTCTGCGAAATCGAGAAACAAATTTTAGCTCCAAATTTGGGGACGCTAAACTCTGGAAAAATATTTTTAAAAAATTCATGAAACAGTTTCAAGATTTTGTCTTGAAAAAATTATAAAAAGTAGTCCATATATACGACGATTAACGACGTAAGCCGTATTCCCGGGAAAAATCTAGTTTCCGAATATAATAAATATTTTTACTAGCTTGATTTATTGTCTAACAGCCTAGGTCAGAACATTTTGTCTCGTTCAACAAAGATTCAGCAAGATAGAGCGGATTCGAATCATTAAGATTAATGGAATTAATTAATTAATTAATAATTTAATAATTAAGATTCGTGGACCCAGACCAATAGACACAAAACTAAATTTGTTCAGGAAGGTCTAAAACGTAAAATGCGAGTAAAAACTTTGAATGTAGAGGGAAAAAGTTCACCTGACAAAAGTGAACACACTGCTTCCGCTGCATTTGTAGACTCGGAAGCAATACAATATTATTTTCAAATAATAGCCTTAGCAGGAGAGAGAAAGAACTGGTGTAAACTATTTCTTATATGAAACTTTTTATGACTTTTGAGATTAAAAAATGTAGGATGAGTGCCAGAAACAAGAAAACAAGTGTTTTACATTTAGAGATAAGAAATCTCAAGTTTAAGTCTATAAAAGAACGGGCTCCCCTACGTATTCTAAGCATCAAAGGAGGAAACATCTTATAAATCTGAGCTATCTCAAATAGCTAGACAGAAATATCCAACCATTTAAAAAAGACATTCTAAATCGGGCACAGAATGCTGGGATTTCATGAAAGACTTCATTTAATTCCATTAAAGTTACAAATTATGGAATAACACTTATATATGAATAATAATATGTATAAAATATCTGTATTTAAGCAAAAAAATCAATTAAATAGATTCTGCGATCAAAATGTTTCAAATCCATATTACGTTAATAATAGTACATTAAGCGTCTGGTGCGAAAAGTAGCATTTTGCATGCGAGTGTGGAGTTTGCACCTGAGCGATAGTGAGGGTAGTAAATCCACACGAGCGAATCAAAATGCAGTTTTCAAACGAGTTGTGAGTTGTGTACTTTATCTATGATTGTTGGATGTTAATTATAAATATCGGAAAAAACAGTTACTTTAATTAAACAAACAGCAACTTAGTTTTGTTAAATGTATGTGCAAACACGCAAATCGTGCGATAAGGAGAAGAATTATGATTAAAGAATGAAACACGCATGCACAATGAATACAATTACAAAAAGAATCACTTTCTACGCAAGAGATAAAATGTTTCGTAGCAATCGTAGATAAAATTATTTTCATTTAGATCGTTGTCACAGAATTTCATCCGACAAATCCAAAACCGAGATTTCAACGGAAATGATCTGTTTAGGGCGTTTTTAAGACGTTTTGCGTGGTTTTTAGCTGGATGTCCATCTGTGTGTGTGTCTGTCTATGTATCGCATAACTAACTTACTTTTTAAGCGAGAGAGTTGAAATTTAATACAAAATCAGTCCATACTAGTTGAGCTGCTCGGAAAATCATAAATTTGTGACGTCATTAATATTAGGCTGAATCAGAAAAAAATTCAAAACATCGTATAAAATCCGATTGCGCTGTAATTTGCACTATTTTTACTTCTTTATAAGACAAACATTTCTACTGAATTTCGTTTTGATATCTGCCGCCATTTGCCGACTATTGAACTTTTAAACCTAAGTAAAATTTATCTGGCTAACCACTTTACCTAACGGATTGTTAAGAGGAATGTGTTCAAAAAAATTAATTTAACTCAAATTTTTTTATTAAAATAATGTTAAACTTTTTGAACGTTAATGACAGACATAATAAATTAGAACAAATTATCATGAAAATTATTATGACGATAGCATAAATCAAAATGTATACCACTTTACCTAATTGAATAGTAAATAACCACAATACTCGTGATTTGAACATGCTTTAGGGGCAAATTTCATGCAAAAGTTGTCGTGATATAAGGTTCTTAAATACGGCGGAGAAGGGAATTAATTATAGGTAAATGAAATCGACGAATGATGGCTTACCGTAAGAGTGTCCTGTAGTTTGTCGTGAGATCGGGCTGACCTCTCAATCAGCTGATTCCATTTATCTGAAAGTTTGTTCACTTCTCTCCTTATAGACCTGGTGAGTTCCCTGGCTTGTTGCTCTGCTGTCAGGTACCCTCGACAGTCCTCACCCACACCTACTGCAACACAAATAAAAACCCACCACGTAATTATTAATTTACATCAATTAGTGTGGAGGAATTCAATCAATATAGTAATGCAAATCGAGTTAAAGTAATTCGATAGATCTCGAGTAAAGAGTAAATTAAAGCAGCCCCTAAACTATCAAGCCGCTTGATCAAAACATTGCGTTAAGCTGATTGACACGAACTTCAAGCAGCCTTGGGGCGCATCAAGCATACCATCAATCTTTTCATCAACACTCAATTGTAGCGGAGTTTTCTACAAGTGAACTGATCCTCCTGGACTGTAGTGAATCAGTATTGTGTAGATACTATGGTTTCGAATCAGGATTTGGGGTTTCGAGCAGGTGATTGATGGAATGCTTGATCAAAATTGCTTTAGACTCTAGACTATCAAGCGCTCCGTCAATCCGCTTGACTCCTTCAAACTTTCCATCAATCTCCATCAAGGCTTGACTCAAGAATCAAACGCTTGACAATATTGCTTGACGCGCTGTTTCGATAAAGCGGCTTGATAGTGTAGGTGCTGCTTTAGTAGAAATAAAACTTCTTTTTCCAAAGCAAAATTTTCTAAACATAAGTTGTTGTAACAGGGAAATGCAAAATATAGTGAAAATAAGATACAACTGTAATTCGTAAGGGGACCCATAACAAGGGTTATAAATATTAAAATATAGACAGATTTAAGGGACTTGGATTTTACTTGTCAAAGTAATGCCTCAAGATTTATAAAATTATTATTGTATACATTAGCAAAGCTTATATAGGAATACGTGATAAGCAGAACTAAATAAAAAAAAATCTCATATAAAAACAACTGAAATTACAACCGTTATTGAAAATGATCTAATTGGGATGTTTTACTCATATTTAACTTGAGAATAGAACACCAGTTAATAAAAGAAAAATATGATATGCTAAATTACATTACGATTTAATTTTATGAAAATTGCAAAACAACTGACCTAAAGAAGATCTAATATCAATTGCTTTATTTTTTTGATTCTATAAAGAAAGTAAACACCTTAAAGAAAGCAAAAATCTTAATTTAAGTGTCTACTAACTCTAAAAAGACGAGTCTATAAAGGACTCTATAAAGGCTGCGCTAAGTTTAGATATCGTAATTCCAGGAGCGTTCTCAGGAGGTCAAAACAACTTTTTTGTCCTATAAGGATATCATCATATGTTTTCCGGTTATACCATGTTTTGCTCATTAAAATTCATTATAATTTTGAATCCAATATAAATAGAACAAAAAATAGCGTTTTGCGATATTCTAAAGTGCGTACAATTTTAAATCAACAATACAAGAAAAATCAACTTTTATATTTCATGATCAATATTCCATACTCCTTCCATGAAAAATGAATGAGCTTTAGGAACGAACTTTAGAGGTCTGTATCTGGGCGGCCAAGGCATCATGTTAAAACTCATAAAATACGGCAATTTTGGTGCGAGCTTTACACTTATTTAAAGCAGTAAGGAGAGACTGATAACATAAGCGTAAATAGTGCCCAACCCAAATTTTGACATTCTATATCTTCACTTAAATGAAACATTTTCAAAAGAAATGTTATAGGTCTTCAAATGCCGAAAACCACAACTTTAAATTTTGACTTGTTTTGAAGTAATAATCAATTTTAATGTGCAAACATGTGAAATCTAAAAAATCGAAAACATCGGTAAAACTCAAAAAACAAAACACTTCCGAGGATATCCTTATAGGACAAAAAAAAAGTTCTGGTTGACCACTTAAATACACTCATACACTCCTTTAATTTTGACATCTAGACTTGGGACATCCTGTAGAGCTAAGATTAACTGATACAAATTTTAATTAGAACTAAAGATTGTGTTAAATTACTATATTATATAGATACAGGGTGTATCAATTTTAAGTAGCCATAGAAAAGGGGGTATATCTACAGGTCATTTGGAGCAAAAAAGTTCATATAAGCTATAGTCCAATTCTCAACGGTGTAGGAACTATAAGCGAAAACAGAATGTGTTAAAAACAATCGACCTTTACCGTAAAAAACTGAAATAACTCAACAAATATTAATCTTGGAACAATGAATGAACCATCGTTAGAAAGTGCAGAAAATTTCCTATAAAAGTATGTATATCTTAGTTGACTTGTTGCATTTTTTGTGTGACCAAAAGCTGTTTGAAAACAAAAAAATAGATTTTTTAAAAAAAATCTGAAAAACTTTAAGCGCACTCTTCGCTATGACCCAAATGAGAGAAATGCGTACAAAGTTAGGAAAAGTTGACGCTATTAATAAGCTTTAAAACGATACCAAATACTTCAAAATATTCCAACTCTAAGTGGGCGAACAAACCATCGTTGTAGAAAAAAACATGTCGTGCTTGCAGCTGGTGAAGGGCAAATAAACGTGACATTGCTGCGGATGTTCATTGCTCAAGGTGGCGGCCATTTTGAACAGCCTTTACCTTGAGATACCATGGTAAGTATATTTTACAACAATCTAATCTATTTTAACAAAAAAATATATTTTTTTGTTTTCAAACAGCTTTTGGTCACACAAAAAATGCAACAAGTCAACTAAGATATACATACTTTTATAGGAAATTTTCTGCTCTTTCTAACGATGGTTCATTCATTGTTCCAAGATTAATATTTATTGAGTTATTTCAGTTTTTTACGGTAAAGGTCGATTGTTTTTAACACATTCTGTTTTCGCTTATAGTTCCTACACCGTTGAGAATTGGACTATAGCTTATATGAACTTTTTTGCTCCAAATGACCTGTAGATATACCCCCTTTTCTATGGCTAATTGAAATTGATACACCCTGTATATAAAAAAAAAAAAGTTTATATCTCAGAACAAGTAACAAAAATATCTTCAAATTGTGTTTAGGAGAAACAGGGTAATATGCAAAAGGACAAAATGGGAAGGAGAAAGGATTTGGAGGGTGCAATATTCTCAGCTGGATATTGGCAAAAGTATGGAGAAATAACGGCCAGCAGCTCAACCGAAAATTTGATACATTCTTTCGATTTTGTATTATATTACACATATAGAGGAATTATTATTACCACGTAATATAGATACAAAGCTGTGTTAAACTTTTTCTTCATGATTAATTCTCTTTTTAATTAAAATGCCCCTTTATAATTTGATGCTTATAAGCATAAAAACTATTTAGTTTTTTTTTAAGTCATAAAAAACAAATTTAGCAACATAAAGGGAAATAGGGAAAACTAAATTTACTTGTTTCTAAAATTTCCTTCTTTAAATTTTTGTTTTCAGCAAATATTTATCATAGAGTTAATATGTAACAATAAAAAACGAGTGGCTTCTATAAATATGTATGTGTACGTAAAAAATGAATGTAGATTAGTGTCTATGAGTTATAAGGCGAGAGGGTGATTATTGCCGCAGTTTGTATATTAAAATAGTTTTTATGGTTTTAAAGCAATTATCGGATAAACTTTTTCTACTTCCATTCCATTTAACAATATGCATTTTTAAATGTGACCTAATATTAAAATGGAATTGAATTAATAATTAAAAATTGTGGTTTAACTCATTTCCTCAACCCACTTTTTTCAATTAAATTTCATTAAAGTCCATAGCAACCACAATTACAGGTTGGTTATAAGCAGAGACCTTCAAAATGTAGCATTTATTTTTACGAAATGTGGCACTATTAAGTGTGGCAATATGGCACTTATTTTGGCCAAATATGGCATTTATTTTAGCTAATGTGGCATTTATTTTTCAACTTTTCACCCCCCCCCCCTTTTCATTGTAAAAGGGAGATACAATNTATTTTTCAACTTTTCCCCCCCCCCCCCCTTTTCATTGTAAAAGGGAGATACAATCGTGCAACTTGAGTCATATTAACTACTTTATTACAATTTACAGGTATACAATAACCTATAGGGATAATGACAATGACCCACATTGACCAGTGATGAGTAGAGTTCGGAAAGAACCATTTTGAATTGTGAAAACGTCGTTTCAACGTCGCACGACACTATGATACATATTTTAGGGTAGCGACGTCAGCTGGGGTCAGATTTTCTATTTCGTCTCTACACTACACCGCCCCTTCGGGGCACATTCTCCACAGTGGTCCGGCCCGAATTACGGTGGAGAACAGCCTAAATCTCGGAAGTCGAAAGACCCGGCAACCCTTACTCCTCTCTTTAAGTTCCTCAAGAAGAGCTACAGCTTTCGTTAGCTCTTAACTGCTAGTCTCCAGGTTTTCAATAAATATTGGAAATACCCCAAAATTAGCTTTAATAAATGCCAATCTACTGACTGACTTAGCTGTTATTGATGGCACCCTTTGCTTGTGCCGATTCTTCGAAGTCCTCTATGACCTTAATGTAATACTCTAATGCACGTGTTGTGCATTCATTAGGGTAAAGAAGCCATTTTAATCCGATAATAAGGGCAGCACACTATGAATCGTCAGCGGTAGCTTTGACCAGGATTAAGTCGAAAAACAAGAAAACCAGCCTGCTTAAGGTACCAACCAGTAGGGACTGGTAAACCCCCTGTCCTTGCAGAGGCTTATAGGACAGGGGGTTTTCTCGCACCGTTAGACAGTGAATGTCTTCTAATCCATAAAAGGTTTTGGTACCTAAATAATATCTGTTTGAATAGAAAAACCATATAAAATATGCAATACAATGTACTATGCACATGCACTTATGCTGGAAATATGCAATTGTATGCAATAATGCCCGAAATATGCAAAATATGCATTTTATATTTGGCAAAATGTGGAAAAAAGTGTGGCATTTTACCAAAAATTGGCAAACTGTGGCTTTTTACCGAAAAATGGGCAAAATGTGGCATTTTAGTATGGCGCCATGGCAAAAAGGCATTTGAAAGTCTCTGGTTATAAGGCACATATTTGTATAAAAAACGAAAATTACATGTGATTGTTTATCATGGATGAATGTTTATCTTAGTAAATACTTAATTATGGAATTTAGACAAATGCTAATTAAATTGTATCTCAAACCTACACGTAACGATCTATCTAGGTGGTAATGGTATGTACCGGCACGTAATGATCTTTTTAGGCGATGAATGGTATGTACCAGCACGAGCTAATCTTTCTAGGTGATGAATGGTACTTACTGGCACGTAATGATCTTTCTAGGCGATGAATGGTACGTACCGGCACGAACTGATCTTTCTAGGCGATGAATGGTACTTGCCGGCACGAACTGATCTTTTTAGGCGATGAATGGTACTTGCCGGCACGAACTGATCTTTATAGGTGATGAATGGTACGTACCGGCACGAACTGATCTTTCTAGGCGATGAATGGTACTTGCCGGCACTAACTGACCTTTCTAGGTGATAAATGGTACGTACCGGCACGTAATAATATTTTTAGGCGATGAATGTTGCGTAGCGGCAAGTAATGATCTTTCTAGGTGATGAATGGAATACGAACCGATACGTACCTACTGATCTTTTTTGGCGATTTATTCTGTTGTTAAAGTGGTGTCTCGAAATCTTTTCTACACTACTATTAAATTATTGATAATGTTGAAAAAATGGGATATTGTATGTATATTAATATTATTATGACTAAATTATGAGTATCATCACTTATGACTTACTAATGTTTCCTAGATTTATCTATTGCTACGAGGACATTCAATAAAAAACAATCTATGTGAATGACAGAAATGATTAAAATTGTAATTGAGTAATGTAGTAGTCGATATGTAATATAATAGTAAAAAATATCTTATTACAGATTTAACAATCTAAAAAATTATAGTGAAAGAGTATAACAAATAACTCATCTCTTCTTATAGTTTGGTAAAATAAATTATTTTAATAAAAAAAAGAACTATACCTTCGCTATCACTGGTGTCAGAAAGAGGGGGTTCATTAGCTATGTACTGCTTGCCAGAGAGCAGGTTACTTTCAACTACCGGCCTCTTGTCTTCTAGCTGTCTTCTAAACGCCCTATGATCATCCTGTAACAAATAAAAAAAATATTGGAGGATAAGATAAGGAGTATTTATGATAAGGAGCACTGGACAATGATTACACAATGATATGCACTGATAATAATTTTAACCAAAATGCCGGTATTGTTGGTCTTGTTAAGAAATCTATTAATGTCGTAAAGATCTGTGAACATAATCTAAGCGACTCCAACTGTCTCTCTGTCACTGTTAAATTTAATAATAAACTGCTAAATACTATAATGATCTACAGATCTCCGAGTGGATCTGTTGAACACTTCCTCAAAGAGTTCAATGATATATTACTTTCTTATAAGGGTGAGTCGATTTGCATAGTAGGCGATCTGAATATTGATATATCCGAAGGCAGTGGTGATATATACAAGGATGATTATCTTGATCTTCTGGCTAATCATAATTTAATATCCTGTATTAACTCTCCTACTAGAATTGATCAGGATAAACATTCTTGTATTGACCACCTACTGACAACTAATAGGTATAATGTAATTAAAGATTTTTATGCAATTAATTGGACTTCTAATGTTACAGACCATAATACTATCATGGGCCTGTGGGTAGACATTAACAAGAGACCCCCCTCCTTTTCACCTCCCCCTACCTCTAGACACTATATCGACATAGAAAAATTAAATTCCTTCCTTGCTAATGAGAATTGGCAAACAGTTTTGAACAATAAAGATACCAATAATGCCTCAACTACCTTTGAAAAACTACTTGATAATTACATAAAACTTGCTACAGTTGCCCAAAATATTAAAATTAATTCTAAATTTAGAAAACTGAAACCATGGATAACTCATGGCATTATTAAATCTATAAGAAAAAGAGAAAAAATAGAAATCTATCTTCGTAAACGCCCACTTGATACTAAAATGTTACAATATTATAAAAAATATAAGTATAAATTGCAATCCCTTATCAAAGAATCAAAAAATAAGTATTATAGTTTAAAATTTAAAAATTCCTCTGACAATCCAAGAAAATTCTGGCTCGAAATTAATTCACTACTTGGTAAAACAAAAGCCAGCACAATCCCTACGGAATTGTTTACAACGGACGGTCCTATTAATGTGATTAAAAATACTTATCAAAGTGCAAACCTTTTTAACAATCACTTCTCCTCTGTGGGAGAAAAACTTGCTGCTGATATCGGTGAGGCTGAGTTGAGATGGAGAGGGGGGGAGAAGACTGTTGATGAAAATATTAGATTTAAATTTGAGACAGTGACAGAGACACAGATAACTCAGTTAATAACAAGTTTAAAGGGAGGTTCTAGCCCTGGCTTTGACCTCCTCAGTGCCGAGACTCTCAAATCCATTAAACAATACATTGCTCGTCCATTAACATATTTAGTCAACCTTAGTTTAAATAATGGTGTTTTTCCAGATAACTATAAGTTGGCCATAGTCTCACCTCTCTATAAGGCAGGTGACTCTAGAGATGTTACTAATTATAGACCGATATCTTTAGTCTCTAACATCGCTAAAATTTTTGAAAAAGCAGTTAAAGCTCAATTTGTTGATTATCTGGAAAAACATAGTCTAATTAATCACAACCAGTTTGGATTTCGTAAGGGACTCGGGACTGAGGATGCCATAGCTCGGCTTACTAAATTAATAAATGAAAATTTAGACTATGGGAAAAAATGTTTAGCAGTGTATCTTGACTTAGCAAAGGCATTTGACACAGTAAGTCATGAGACATTAATAAAAAAACTAAAAAGACTAGGTGTAACCGATACTGCTCTCTCGTGGTTTACTAGCTATATTTCAGATCGTTCTCAGCTTGTAAAAATTAATAATATAAATAGTGAATCTGTCAAATTGAGCTTCGGCCTGCCCCAGGGTACGGTGATAGCACCTATTTTATTTTCGGTTTACATTAATGATCTTTTATCTTTTCCTGGTGCGATGCCGATAGCTTATGCTGATGATACGGTCCTGGTAATTGCTGAATCTTCTTGGAAAAATGTTGAGGTAGTTACTAATCAGTCACTCTTTCTAATAAAAAACTGGTTCGACCACAACAAACTTACTGTGAATAAAACTAAATCTTTCTACGTTCCTTTTGCATTAAGAAACAGCACACTACCAGCTCAAAATGAGATTCATATTGGTTTTCATAACACATACCCTGGTACTGATCATATATGTAATAATGACTGTTCAATTTTGGTTAGAAAAGAGGAGGCTACTTATCTCGGAGTTAAGATGGATAACCTTATGAAATGGGATAAACAGATTTACAATACTGTTAAAAGGTGTCGAAAATTAATGTATGTATTTATTTTTCTAAGAAGGTTTATGCCAAGAGAGCAGCTAAGAACGGTTTATTTTGCACTGGTCCAATCCCTGTTGCTTTATGGGGCTGTGGGGTGGGGTGGTGCCTACAATGTAATCATCACTCCACTCTACCGTGTCCAGAAGCAACTTGTAAAAATAATTCTAAGAAAACAAATAACATTTGATTCAAATGAAGCTTTTTCTCTGCTGGAGGTAAGCAGCCTACCTNCATCATAATTGCTCAGGTCAACCAAGAAAAAGATACATCATCATAATTGCTCAGGTCAACCAAGAAAAAGATACATCATCATAATTGCTCAGGTCAACCAAGAAAAAGATACATCATCATAATTGCTCAGGTCAACCAAGAAAAAGATACATCATCATAATTGCTCAGGTCAACCAAGAAAAAGATACATCATCATAATTGCTCAGGTCAACCAAGAAAAAGATACATCATCATAATTGCTCAGGTCAACCAAGAAAAAGATACATCATCATAATTGCTCAGGTCAACCAAGAAAAAGATACATCATCATAATTGCTCAGGTCAACCAAGAAAAAGATACATCATCATAATTGCTCAGGTCAACCAAGAAAAAGATACATCATCATAATTGCTCAGGTCAACCAAGAAAAAGATACATCATCATAATTGCTCAGGTCAACCAAGAAAAAGATACATCATCATAATTGCTCAGGTCAACCAAGAAAAAGATACATCATCATAATTGCTCAGGTCAACCAAGAAAAAGATACATCATCATAATTGCTCAGGTCAACCAAGAAAAAGATACATCATCATAATTGCTCAGGTCAACCAAGAAAAAGATACATCATCATAATTGCTCAGGTCAACCAAGAAAAAGATACATCATCATAATTGCTCAGGTCAACCAAGAAAAAGATACATCATCATAATTGCTCAGGTCAACCAAGAAAAAGATACATCATCATAATTGCTCAGGTCAACCAAGAAAAAGATACATCATCATAATTGCTCAGGTCAACCAAGAAAAAGATACATCATCATAATTGCTCAGGTCAACCAAGAAAAAGATACATCATCATAATTGCTCAGGTCAACCAAGAAAAAGATACATCATCATAATTGCTCAGGTCAACCAAGAAAAAGATACATCATCATAATTGCTCAGGTCAACCAAGAAAAAGATACATCATCATAATTGCTCAGGTCAACCAAGAAAAAGATACATCATCATAATTGCTCAGGTCAACCAAGAAAAAGATACATCATCATAATTGCTCAGGTCAACCAAGAAAAAGATACATCATCATAATTGCTCAGGTCAACCAAGAAAAAGATACATCATCATAATTGCTCAGGTCAACCAAGAAAAAGATACATCATCATAATTGCTCAGGTCAACCAAGAAAAAGATGCATAATCATAATTGCTCAGGTCAACCAAGAAAAAGATGCATACTCATAATTGCTCAGGTCAACCAAGAAAAAGATGCATCATCATAATTGCTCAGGTCAACCAAGAAAAAGATGCATAATCATAATTGCTCAGGTCAACCAAGAACAAATAAAAAGATACATCATCATAATTGCTTAGGTCAACCAAGAAAAAAGAAACATCATCATAATTGCTCGAATCTAGTTTTTATTTTATTTTTTTAAAAGTATGAGTTTAAAATCCGTAAAAAAAAAATAAATTAGATAAGAGTTCGAATAATATTAAACAAAGCGTTAAATAAAATTACAGCAATTACACTTAAGTACCACCGCTTAAAATAGACCTAAAAAAAGTATGTTATATAAAGTAGGATAACTTTGCAAGTAGCGGCTGTAGCGTGAAGTTTCCCCCTTTAAGTATTCGCAACTTAAAAACTTCTACATATAAACTCAACTGAAGTGTGGCCCCTATAAAACTTTCTCAACTAAAAACACACCCCCAAAAGACCATTATCCTTAACCGAATACAATAATCATTATGATTTATGGGATTTTGTACTAACCTAAAAAAAAGTAGAGGGGGGAAATATAATTATCAAGTATAAAAAAAGGACTTTGGTGAGGTGGAAAAGAGGGAGGTATAAAGTGAAACTTGACGAGTTTCTAAAAAAAAGAGCGAGAGGAGAAAAAAAGGAAAACGGTTTGAAAGTTTAAAAGTATCACGAATTAAGAAAAACGGAGGGGGGGGGGGGCAGAGTGGTAAAAAAAGAGCTCTCATAAGGAGATTTCGAGTCGGCTGAAAGGAAGGGTGGCTTGCTTTGTGATGTGGGCCCACCTGCAGGGCCCAGTGTGGAGTAAAAAGTTAAAATTGTATTCAGTGTTCCAGCCAGGTCCCTTAACTCTCACACTAATGCAGACCTCTTTAAGAAAACTTTTATAAGGAACGAGGTGTCAACTCTTTGCTCTTTAAACCTTAAACTCTGCATAAAATGTCATCGTGAACAGACCTCTACCAAAGGTGGAGCGAAAAAGATTATGCATATTCTCATTTTTAAGCTCTATTCGTTAAAAAGAATAATGTATTGACTAAGTAGATACGCTAAACAGTGAAAAGCCTCAAGGATTTCTGTATTATTTTAGTAACTAAACATTTGTCAAAGGTAATAACATAATTAACTCATACAGTATATAGTATTCTTGCTCTTTTATAAAATGTATTCTAAGAATACTGAAGCTAGAACGGCTCAGCTTAAACTGTTGAACCTATAAGGAAGCTACAGACGCCAAAACCACGTTACGTTGCGAAGCTGACTTGAGCAGAGGTTATCTAGATGCTAAGCTAAAGCAACCCTTAGGCCCTCCGAACACGGAGCAACTCAAAACAAACTCAACAGGAAACTCAAATCACCAACCAGTTGACTATGAGTTTCAACATGTGTAATTGAATGGGACACCTCACACGGAGCAACTCATTACAAACCTGGTTTGTTTCCTGTCAACTCAAAAATGACTGGAGTTTCCAGTTGAGTTTGTTTTGAGTGCTCCGTGTGCGGAGGGCCTTAACAGAAGAACTAGAAATGAAATGAAAAACTATGCTCACCGAAGGTATATTAATATAAAAAGCTTTTATCGCTTTGCTGATAAAAGCAATGAAAACTATGCTCACCAAAGATAGAATAATTTAATAGCTATTTACGTACCTAGAGCAGTAAGGGCGTTATTACAGGCCTAGGGCGAAGTTTGAAAGCACGAGTGCGTTTAACGCCCGAGGCCTGTCATAGCGCTTACTGCTCATGGTGCGTACACTATTTTGTCGCCCACCACATGTAAACTAACTACAAAAAACTATTTTGCCGTAATCTTCAAAAACAATAAATGCTGTGGCAGCCTGAGTGACAGATGTAAAATAATATCCACGCTAACCTGCGTGGACAGATATACGAGATGGCCAGAAGCATACCCAATACCCGACCGACAAGCCAAAAACGTAGCAAGAACTTTTTTCGAGCAGTGGGTATCAAGGTTTGGAGCACCAGTCACTTAAACAACTGACCAAGGAAGACAGCTTGAGTCAAGATTGTTTACGGAGATGTTAAAGTGGACGGGGTCAAAAAGAGTAAGGGCGATAGTCTACCACCCCCAAGCTAACGGGCTGGTAGAGCGGTTCCATAGAACTCTGAAAACAGCGCTTCGAGCTCACGGCAAGGAAAATTGGGTACTGACATTACCCACAGTTTTGTTAGGTCTGCGAATAGCAATTAAAGAAGAGTCAGAAGCATCCCCGGCAGAATTAGTTTATGGTACACTCTTAAAATCCCAGGGAAAGTGTTAGAAACAGGAACGCCGACTAAAGAAGAAGCTCGTTTGTAGGGGAATTAAAGGAGCTTATGAACAACTTACAACCAATGCCAGTGAAGTGGCATAGCCGAAGGAAGCCGTAAGTTTATAGTAAAAGAGGGCCTAATTTTTTTTTTCAATAATACCGGAATGCTTTAATTGGTCTATATTTTGCCTGGCTTATTAATTATACTCTAATAGAACGTATAATGCGAATTTTGATTCATGCAGGGGTGCCCACAGGGGGGTTCCAAATATTCCAAGTGACAGGAAGTTTTGGGGAACATCTGCGCCATGGGCCTTGAGGGGATGGGCATGGGCATCCCTGGATTCATGAAATAGTTGAATATCTAGATCCTTAAAAAATACAAGTGTTTTAGGTGTAATACAATCAATTATTGATTACGTCTGTCAGCTGTCACTTATAGTAACTTAGCTTGACAATATATATTAATTACAAGCTGAACACCGGTGCTTTGCTGTGGCATGTATTGTATCAGTACATGACAGATGGGCAGGTACTGTATACACCTATAGTAACCCTTCATATACCTACAGTAACCCCATTTTTATATATATTCCCCTCTTGAGGGTAATATTTAAGGTGTTTCCAAATTTCTAGTTTATTCGGTTCTGAATATCTAACAACCACAAAATTTACATTAAAATATCCGCCATCTGTAATTAAAATACCTGATAAACAAAAATTGGTTTGCTTGACGTCAAATTATCTAATACATCAACACTCAATATATTTTAACGTTTAAGATTAACCATAATTAGTGACGAATAAACGAGTACGGAAATTTATCTTTTAAGTTAAGATATTCTAAGTTTAAGATAAACTATATTAAGTGACGAGTAGAAGAGTACGGGGGAGTTAGCTTTTAGAAATAATTATGACCAAATAAATAATAAAAAGGATTATCAAAGTGAATGTAATAATAATTTACAAACACAAAAAGCCATTATTGTCCAGGATACAGCGAAAAAGGTTTCTGACTAACGTAAAGCTATAAATTTGTGTATAATTAATCTTTAGGTGCCTTTTAAGAATTGTAGTTGGCTAAGTTCGTCTACGGGTCAAATCAAAAAACAAACCGGGGGAGAGCGGCCATGACCCACCCTTTTTGGTGGACAATGTGATTTTAATGAGCCTGTGTACCAATTTAGTGAGTAGACCCAAAATCAAGTTAATGTTAGTTTGCACTTGATAGGTTAAAGTGGACTTATCAGTGATTTACTAATATAAACTTAATTTAGTTTTGATGACAGTTCATCACTTAATGGGTGACCTTTTTGATTTGGAGCAATATTTGACTAACTATCCTCTGGACTATTATAAATAATTTAAACAAAACCAAATCCTTATTTTTTATTTAGAAATAAAAGTTGATCTTAACTATGAGCTCTTTTGATGTGAAGAGGATTTATAACTGATACAATTGTCTGATAGAACACTGGTAAAAGTATTCGGAGCGAAGTTCTGCAGAGTTTTTGGCTGTTTCAAGAAACTTTTGAAACAAAATAAGCCAGCATTTCACTGATTTAAACATGGACGAGAGAGAAAGGCCCGCGCTTTCAAAATCGATAGTTCGTTGAATTTTCCTAGAGCCAACGATTCACTGAGAGCAGGAGTCAAGAGTTCAACAGCGATACCATATAATTATCTCACTCAAGAGTGATACAGAGAGTAAGTGAAAGTGATACGGTTAGTTAGTGACATAACCATGAACTGTCAGTCTAGCCGTGTTGAGCCCCTAGAGAACTGGGAGACAGTTAGCGATACATAAATAATACATTTAGAGACCATCAGCCGCTAATGAAGATCGACTTGGGGCTTCACTATTGATTCTCTACTTCAGCAGCCAAAAGTACTTAAATTAAAAGAGTTCCACCGATTTATAATAAAAACTGAAGCTTCAAGCGGCTTATTTTTTAGGCGAGTTCACCTAGAAAATAAGCTTAAAAGATTAAAATAAATAGAAACCTTCTTTAGTTTGTTTCATAGAACATAGAAGAAAATTTAACAAAGGTTGTTGCTAAACACCTAGATTAATGAAGAAAGAGAAATTTGTTAAGACCAGAAACACTTTCAAGTGTCACAGTTTAGTATGCTTGGATACTTTATTATACATATAATAATATATTGTTTTTTACTATCACACATAATACACTTATACTAACTTTATAAGTAGTACATAATCATGATAGAGTAACGGTGTGTATTTAAGGCAACCCTTTAACGCCGGGAATAAAAAATTCACTATGTTCTAAAAGCTTTGTGGACCACACTCTTAAAACAAACCACGATCCACTTGTTTCGTGTTGCGATGTTATATCGATAGATAAGGGTCTTTAGAATATATGTATGAAGTCGATTCATCAAGGACATGCACAGAAATACGAAAAATAGAGGTTATGGTACTCTCGTGGTACCATAACATCTATTTTTTCGTATTACATAATAATTACTCTTTTTTAGGGTTTACAGGTCATCCTAGATACCCATAGGCTTTTGGTAGTTCGTACGTCAGTCGCATTTGGGATCATAAATCCCGATCTATTTTAGCTAGAGATTTGTTATACAAGTTACCTCTTTTTCGCCCAAAAAAGGAAAAATGTTGCAAACTTCACAACTCAAAATATCTTCGATCAGCGAACAATTGCTAACTGATAACAAAATTTTTATTTTTTTTGCTATTTAGAAGTGGGTATCATTTTAAATGATGCCCTCTGATGAATTTTTGTTCATACTTGTATTTTTATGAAGTATATGTATGTTTATCCTTTATAAATGTTCAGCTCAGTTGTCATAGAAGAAAAAATAAGAGACAAGTAAAGTGACTCTTCCTTATCAGTGTGTGGACATGGATATAGACGCTTACAGGGAGTAACCATATTTGAAACTTCCTACTACCCACTGTATTTTAATAATTTTTATATAGACCTAATATTGGTAAAAGAACGATTGATAAATATAAGTATTAATTTTTTAACGTTACAGCATTACGTATACATATATAAATTCATGTATATAAGTTATTGGGCAAAAGTAATCAAGTAGCGGAAATCATTGGCCTAAAGAGGCTTTGTCGTACGTATGTGTACCTCGCTCTCTTAAATGACGAATGATGGATATATAATTTTATATATTTTTATTTTAGGGATCTCCTACTCCTATGTACCACAGAAAACTTAAGAAACTGTTTTATCACAATTAATAAAATTGCAAAAGGGCGTTTACGGATATTTTCAATTTCTAAAATTGCAAATGGGCGTTTACGGTCATTTTATGGTGCCGCAATATGGACCTCAAAGCGATAAAGGGTTAGACCCCTAGATTCGTAAAATGTCTGTCAAGTGGAGCTTGAACTACCAAACTGATTACAATAAAGTTTTGGAACACATATTCGGCCGAGATATACTCTCATTAAAAATAAATAAATATTAGCTCTAAATTTTTATTTAAATTAAATACACTGCTTAACTTAGTGTGGCTCATAGATCCTCGTGTCCTATTTCATATACTTTTATGCTTTTTCAACTTAATATTGTCAAATTAATTTAATTTTTCCCCCGTTTTTTTAATCTGTAAAAATAGTTTTCATTTTTTCTTTTATACTATATTGATAAGTATCAATATAGCAAAATTTAATGAGCGCAGACAGTTAAAAAATCTGGAGCTATAAGATGGCTACTTTCTGCAAGCTATCAGAATTTCATAAAAATCAGATGAGTACTTTTGAAATTATACGTGTATATAAATGTATAATTGTGCGCATGTGGAAGAGAAACAAAGGGGCGCAGAAGGTTAAAACTTATATGAGACGAACAATGGGCTAATTATAGTCTACAATCCAAATTTAAGAGCGAACGTGTAATCTTTAATATACGTTAGTCCACAAAAATTGAACGACCGGAAATACGGAACCAAAAATGTTCCCTGCTGTCTGAAACGGATTTCTGTCTTGGAATTTTAGAATTCAAAGATATAAAACAAATGTTGTTCTTCATAACGATCGCATTTAGCTTCCATTATCTTCGGTAAGCTGTAAGCTTGGAAGCAAAAATACTGATTTAAGTGTTGTACAGAGCTTTTAGACCAGGAATTTAACTTTAGTAACCACTAGTTCAGAGGTTGTAGAACAACTTCTTTTGCTTTTTGAATTCCGTATTCCTTAAACGGACCAAGAAGAAGAAAAGTAACAGATCCAACAAGAATAAACACCAAGAAAACAAGTTGAACAAGTTAAACAGGTAGAGTGAGAAAGAGACTTTGAGAAAACCTAAGTTAAGTAACAAGTTTAAGTACTTAGTTGAATCACTAAACTAAGAAAACTTTAACCAACAAAATATTAAACCCCACGTCAAACTTATTCACACATTTGTCTTTGCACGTACATATTATTTCTAAATGAAACTTGATGCTTCTGTTGTCAAATAAACGAAAGATATTAGACAAGTTAAATTTATGAGTCTTGCACACTGCTTTCTTGCTGACAAAAGAAAATATATTGTTAAGTGGTTACGAACTAATTATAGTTTGAATTAGGAAGAACTCAAATTCGAGTTGTTCATATGAAAAGGTCAGTAATAATTAAATAGCTATTGAATTAATTTATCTCTATCAAATTAGAATAGAATAGAATAGAATAGAATAAGTTTATTTGTTTAAGTACATTTAAAATACTTGTTACAAATAGAGTTGCTTTTGCGATATATAATACATTTCAGTAACAGTAAAATGGAATCGTTTNCTCATAGGTTTTTCCATAAAGGAAGCAAAACATCTGATTTTACATAATTCCAAACACCTTAACTAAAAACTTTAGTTGTAAAAAATAATTCCACAGGCTTAGAAAACTAGCTACCAGGGGCTTTAACAAAAGCTTAGTTTGTCCTACCAAAAGAAATTCTATAAAACTCTAAGACTTTATACAACTCATTCCGATTAAACTAGAACAAATCACAATAAAAAGGTATAACAATGGAATATTAAAAAAAAAAGTTAGTTATACAATACCATCTATATTATATATTTTTTAAGGTAACTTTAATAGAAATGTAAAATTTCTGATTTAATTTTCTAAGTTTATAGTTTTTAATGGTATAGAATAAGTATGATTTTACTACGTTTTTATTAGCTTGCTTTCTTGTTTGTTTGTCCAGTAAAAATCTTGTAATCGATTTTTAACTAACTTCCCGAGTAGCTAAACATTTTAAACTTTTAGAATAGCTCACAACACGGTGACAATGCATTATTTTAATACTTTTAGCCATCTTTCAGCAGAATTTAATTCGTTTTCAGCAAATTTTGCAGTATGGAATGTTAGTCCGGAAAAAATCCGCAAGTTTTTTTTGTTTTTTTTGACATGATCCATTACGATTCTCATTTTGACGGGTTTCAAATGTATGATGTTTTATTCAGTCAACAGAAACATTTAAAAACGTAGTATATAAAAAGTCCTTTTTATCTTGTAATTATATTAANTACCGCCGAAGCGAGTATGGTGTGGTCATTAGTAAGCTACAAAGCGTGGGGGAAGAGTCCCTATAAAGGGTGTCCCTCGTCCTGCTCCGTCCTCGAACCATGGATACCATTTACATCATCATGACACGGATCGGACCCACATCAAAAAGTGGGGGAAGAGTCCCCATAAAGAGTGGCCCACGCCCTGCACCGTCCGCGATTTATTGATGCAATTCAGAGTGTCATGGCACGGGATCGAACACACGACATCGAGTTGCCTCGACTTATATCCTAACTCTTGGCGAAGATGATATAAATCGAAACGTGAATGTTTAATTGGGACTTATTTAGATTGTTACTCCTCAATGATTTTTATATTATAAATGACTTTGACTTAATAACAATGAAGACAAATGGATGTTTAGTCCAATGCACTTTACGACAATAGGAATATCACACTTCTGTTTTTATATGGAGAGTAACTGTCTAAAGAAGTGCCGTTTGGTAAATTATAGAAAATTGTTGTGTTATATTAACCTCTCTGACATCATTTGGTACTTTAGTCTTTAAATTTGCCATACATTTAGAATAAATCAATTTCACAAACACACATCTAGAGCTAATACAAGGAACAAAAATTCCAAACATCCACTTCAGATTGAATCATTAAACCTATAGATAAACCTTGGAATCGGAACGACTATGGACGTCGCTTTAAGGCAAAATAAAATCTCTACGTAAAATGACTAATTTGTTTATTTTATTCAACAAAAGCAGCTTCCAGCCTTCATAAGGCCATCATCAGTGCTGCAGTGTGGTAGAAATAGAGTTACATTAAACAAATGAAAAGTTAATGAGTGAGCCTAGTCTACTTCAAGTCGAAGGTAAACGAAAGACTAATGATTATGGCCTTATGAAGGATGAAAGCTCCTTTGTAGTGGAGTTAACATTTAAAGCAGTTTACATGGGGAAACCTTTGAGGAAACAAATTAGACTGTTTACGTAGAGAAACAATTTATATTATTCCTATTCATATATAGATAAAGCTGTGACTGGAATCAACAATTAAACAAAAAAATATTTCTAGCGTCTTTTTCAATAAATTAATCCATTCATTAAAATTATGATTGCCCTATACAAATAAAGCTAAGAAATAAGTAAAATAAATGTACCTGTTGCTTGACAAGGGAGTTAGTGTCAGCATGAAGAGTGGCCAATGTTGAGAGTTCAGTGTCCTTCCTAATTACCCACTCAATCAACTCTCGGAGTGATAACAGCAAAGCGTTCCAATGCTCCGCATTGTTTTCCAATCGGTTCCTGCAAAACAAAAGGTTTATCATACAGGCTTTACGTTTATGAATGATCAAAGAGTTAAGGATTGAATATAATAAATATTTAATGTTTGAAATATATAGAGTACGGATTTGTACAGAGATAGAAATAGAACCAGGTATGCTATTACATATTAGCAATTAATTTTGTTGTAAGTAATAGTCCAGGAGATAGCGTGCAAAAAAGTGTCTCAATGACATCAAGCTAGAATTTTGTTTATAAGTTAATCTTTTGGTGCTTTCTAAGAATATGTGGTAGAGAGCGGCCATGTCCTATCCATTTGGTGAATAATGAGATGTTCATGATGCTAAGTACAAAAATAGCAATCAAAATTGATATTAGTTTGTCATTTGACAGGTGACAACTTTGAAATTGACGACCAAAATATTAACTTAAACACAAAATTATAGCTTGAAGTAAAGTTAGACGTTCTATAGAACGATATCTCCTCGACTAAAATAGTGATAATAATTTTAATTGAATGACATGGATTGTCTTCAGAGGAGAGGCTGCCCAGTAGCAGTATCCTTATCTGGCATCTGGCCTAAAAGCCTTAAAATAAAGTACAGGATGAATTATAGAAGCAGGTCTCGAGGCCAACGCTTCTTCAGTCGACGAATTAGTTGGTGAGGGATGGTATGGAGTTAACTAGAAGATTTGGATTTGTATTGTGATTTAGAGTATGATGGAATTTTATAAAGAGAGGGGAATCAAAATCATGAACAAATCTTGGTGCATTGTGAGGTCATAAGAGTCATATGAAGTGGCATTTTTCGAAGAATCATTGATCGAAGGGATTGGAGTCAAAGCATTTAAGCACTTACCCCAAGCTCTATTCTCTATCCAATGGGTTTAAGTATTGAATTATAAGTAAGGAGCTTATTATAAGGGAATGGGCGGAACCTTTGGTCAAGGAGTCGCAAATAGAGTTTATACCGTCTGTTAGTGCCAGAGCAAATACAACTAATAGCAACTAAAAATTGTGGTTTATAAAATTAAGAAGCATTACTTAAAGGTTGAATGCATAAAAAAAATAAAATAAATAAGTTAATATTTTTTTAAAAGATAGAAAAATCTAGAACATCGTTGAAAATAATTTATTAAACGTAACACAAATAGTTCAAAAGCAACATCAAAAAGATCACGAACCATTATTTATAAAGTTGAAGAAAAGTTTTTAAGAATGAGTTATAAAATAAGACTTTTCTGCAGGCCTTAGTGGATCATTTAACCATTTGTCAAATGGTAAAAGTTAGGGGGGAAAAAGTGAAAGGGTCTAAAGATTGGCTGGGGAGTATATTGATTGTAAGTTGACTATTTTTCGTGGTAGAGTCGCTTTGCCTATTTATCAAGTGTTTCTGTCACAGGTGAGGTTGAAAAGCTGTACATTGAGGTTGTTCCCTTACTATTCCATCTGAGCAACCATAAATCCCATTTCTACTCCTGCATTAGAACTTACCAATGCCTCAACTAAACCTAATTCTATTATATAGTTCTTCTATATTTGAACACATTGATAGAATAAAAACTAACCTTCTCTATTTAAGCGAATCACTAAAATTACGAGGTCAATCTTACCAATTTTGGAATCTAGACAGTTAGTGATAAATGTCCATCCAGTAGCCGCAATATGGTCCCCACAGACCACACGGCGCGGGGGGGACCCGGGTATCTGGGGGCCCCTTGAAGGGAAATAGAGGTGCCCCCGCTGCAAGTTTGCAGGGGGGCCCCCAATATCTTACCGCCGCCACTGACAAAATGCACCGAATTATCTCATCAGTAGCTCTTGAATTGTTGTTGGCTTATTGATGTACACGTTTCCTTCCAAATGTCCCCAAAGAAAGAAGTGCAACGTTGTCAAATCACATGATCGTGGCGGCCAATTAACATCGCCATTGAATTTCTCGTGCAAAAGAGCCATTGTTTCGGCGAGCATTTGACCAATATTTTGTTTCACACATAATTGTCATAGATCCTTCCATCATAATAA
>KZ651052.1:328251-342280 GCA_001010745.2 Gerris buenoi | reverse complement strand
CCCCCAATTACGTTTTGAGCTGGATACGCCCATGGTCCGTATACTAATCCATATAGCTAGACTGTCTGTCAACGTACCTGATCTCCGAAAATACAAACCATAAAAATTTTTAATTTTGCAGATATTTTATATGCAATAATCTAAACATAGTAATAATATAGGAAAGTCCAAAAAACAAAGGACCTTTTTTAATATAAATGCATCATGTGGGGTGTTAAATATTTGAGGAGACCGTCTTAAGTACATATTCTGTAAATTTAGTTTCGTTTTGTAGTAATTCATCATTGCGCAATTTGTCTTTGAAAATTGCGTACTTCTCGCCCCCCCCCCCCCATTGTTTTAACAAATAAATAAACGTTAGTCAGATCTCCAAATCCTAAAATACTCAGAGTTACAACCAGCAAGCAAAATATTATTTAAGTACTTTTTTTACCTACTAAACGTAGAACAAACAGGATAAGGATATTTAAGCTAATGCTTTTTCATTGCGGTGCTATTAAAAGCAGACAGAAAAAATAAATCTTGGACTGATTGAAGCGTTTTATACAGTGTTACCCTCAGCTATAATGACTATTCTTAGTTAAACTAGACAAAATAAAAATAAATCCAAAGTATTGCACGTGTTCTTAGACCTCTATTTATATAACATTTTATCTTGTATATACTTAATTGGAAAAGAAAATAAATACAGCAAACCTTTATGCCGGAGATTCAAGATTCCAGGGGTGACTGATGTAAATTTATTTTTGACCAACTTATAACAATTCGTTTGCCAAAAAACTCATTTGTTTGTATCTCAAGTTTTTAGTTCCAGTAATAGTAAATCTGTTCAATAGATAAATAAAACAGTTATATCTATTAAGCATTTTGCACGTGCCAGAGAAAGTTCCTAAAGGGTGGTTAGAGTTGGTTAGAGGTGGTTAGTGGTGGTTAAAAGTGGCTAGAGGTGGTAAGTGGTGGTTAGAGGTGGTAAGAGGTAGATAGAGGTGGTAGGAGGTGGATAGAGGTGGCCCTAAATCTAGCAATAAACCAATAAAATTAGCAATAAACTCTCAATAAACTCTGTGGATTCTAATTTTTTGTAAATATCTAATAAATTTATACACATTAAGTATTATGTGAATTAAATTGTACCTTAATACAAATAAAATATCTTTAATGTAACTTAACTTAACTTTAATGTACTTTAATGTATATAAAGTTTCTTTGACTACTAAGATAAATCAGGTGTTATCTAAAAGGACTACCTAATAGAAAGGAATGATTAAGAAAATAAACTTTTTGAAACATGTCAAAAAGTTGTGAACGAATAATTTCACTGATCAAATCGTTCTAAATTCAACAGGAAATTACAAAACGTCGTGAGGACTTGATACTTCATTGTAATCTATTTTACTGTAAACTTACTTATCTTATCTTTTACTTGTGAAATTCAGAACGTATTCTAACTTCTATTGAGAAGAGGCTTTGAGAAACATGTAATATAGATATTTTAGTACAAGCCTTTCAGCCATCATATATGTATTAAATAAAGTATTTAAATTTATATATATAAAAGTTGAAATATAGCCTATAAGTTGATTGCTTTTCACTCGTAAACTAAAATAAATGTATATTTATTTCGAAATTTAATTTTAACTTTAACATATGATCTAATAAAGTCAAATATAAAACACCTATTATTCAATAATAATAAATAATAAAATTAAAATACAACAAATACGAGTATGTTAATTTTTAATGTTAGCTAAAGTGCCAAAATTTGTTATATTGTATGTTACAGAATTAAAAATTAATTTATACACATATACATATTAATTTGTATATACATATGTATATCGTTGATACATTTGCAAACTATAGACCTATCGTATATATTTATAGTTTTCACTTTTCCAAATTTATTATAGTTGAATAACCTTAATTACTTCTGTTTAAATTGTATATTTTTGTAGAACTTTTTATAATTTTCTCATTGTGTTCAAATTCACTATAGCTAGTAGAAATATTTGTAGTTTTGACAGGAATTTATGTTAAATATTCGTCGTAATTTACACNCTCATATATTCCTGAAATGCCCAATCTACCAGACACAAAGAAACACATTCCTACCAATGCATCTTGTAAGCAATGAAATGTCCGACATTACTAACGTAGCCTCCATCCTCTGCCTTAACTCTAAGAAGCAAGCCTCTAACATCTTTTATTTTATTATCAATATTCTTAAAAATAGAAGCTTTATTTTAAATGAGTAATATTATTTCTAAATTGATTTCTAAGTGAGTATAATTTATGTTTTCTCTTTTTATTTTTGATTTTGTTTTTCTATAACTGGTGAACTTTACTTAATTTTATATACAAGAATAATTTATGTTAAGAAAAAATTTTCGAAGTATGTATTTAAGTCATTTACTGTATTTTGTATGTGAACCCAAGCTGGTTAATTTTGGTTAATTTTTATTTTAAGTAACCCCTTTGTATGAATTTTTTTCAAATACAAATATTTTTCATTCATTCAAATAATTTAAATGATCAAGAATACGTATATAAATAATTTTTAATTCCGTTTGATCTGTATATTTGCTTTCTGACGGATTTTTCCTCACTGACTAAAGTCAAATGTATAAGAATAAGACTCTATTGTGTAAAAAGAAATATATAATGCTTTATTTATTAAAATTCATAATGTATTAGTGTATAACCTATAGATAAATACGGCTTCTTTTATTAACTCTAAAAATAAGACACTTTTTCTTTCAAGAAAAGAAATTTTACTTGATATTTATAATAAATTGCTTGAAAATAGTTTAGAATAAGTGAAAATTATGTGTATCACACTTCTTATGACATCTTGATGACATTTTATGTAATCAAACAATTAAATATAAAATTTTAATTATTAGATTTAGATACGTTGAGTAACTAAGCAGCGTATACTCAACTATATGACCCAACTAGGGGTTGAAATATTGCAAAAAGTAGTTGTTATTTACGCTCCAAGGGAGTAAGGCATTATATCCTGAGCGATGAAGTTGGTTTCTAAGCGAAGCCGAGAGAACCATAATGTTAACTAAATTAATCAACTATCGCTCGGGTACAATTAATTTTTACTCCCGAGGTACGTACAAGATTTTATAAATATAAGGAGAGAAAAATTATTAAGATATTAATTTTATTAAACAATATTTAGATATAATATTAATAATTTAGTAAATAAGTTTTATTGAAATTTAGATAATAGTTATTTGAAATTTAATACTAAAATTAGATGGGAGAATCAGTTGGTAGCAGAGTCGTATATTGAATAGTAGGTTCTAACTGATGTATACACCATATTAATTAGTTTATCTTCATTTAGAAATTGTTATTTTACCTTTAACTTATTTGTTTGTTATACCTACTGATGAACCACTATTACAACCCTTGTGAGGGTTACAGGACATATGTGAAGATGACATTATAGATTTAATGATACGTTACATTTAATAAGTTAATAAATGAAATTGTGTATTTGGCAACACTGAAGAGAATCATGAATGTTCATGATCCTTTATTTTCCATTAATTGTTCATCCAAACACAATTTATAAAAAATTAAGTTCAATGAAACAACACCACTAAAGATTTGACTAATTGATATTAAAATCAAGATGAGGCTTGGTACACATGTGATTATACATGACAAGACTGATAACTCGTGCTGTATAGAACAGAAAACAGTAAGAAAATGAGATGGCATTTAGGAAGCTTTTACTAAAGGTGGATAAGTGTCAGAACCTTTGTCGTGGAATTCAACAGCTGACAAATGCGTGTACGCGGTAGAAGACAAAAACACGTCATTTAGCCATGCTCACTCGTACGCAATGTTCAAATCTAACCATAGACAATTGCTTCACATTTAAAAAATAGACAGCCAATTAGTGTGGCATATATAGCTTCCTCACATCCTATTTCGTATAGTTTAATGACTTTATGCTTTCACACCCTATTATTGTCAAATTTGTTTAATTTTCACCTAGTTTTTGAAAACTGTAAAAATTGTTTTAATTTCCTACATGAATTGTAGTATTAATTTAGAAAAATTTAAAGAGCTCAAAAAGTCGGAATTAATCTGGGGCTATCTGCGAGCTAAATCCGATAAATTATCCAAATTTTATAAAAAATCAGATGAGTAATTTTGAAGATATAGGCGTAAATAAATGTATGTAATGTACGAATGAGGAAGAGACATATGGACAAATGAGCGCAGAAGGTTGAAACTTATACTGGACCAACAATAGGCTGACCTATAATTTTAATCGGACGAGTAAATCTTTAAGATTTGATGATTGGCAAAAATTGAGTAGACAGACTGACATACCGACCAGACAGACACCGAACCAAACATTTTCAATGATGTCTGAAACACATCTTTCTTGGATTTTTTTAAATCAGAAATTAAAAAAAAAAAAATAATAATAATACAAATTATATAAATTTCGTAATTGGAACGATCACGCACTAGCTTTCGTTAACTTTCGGTAAGCTCGGAAGCAAAGATAAATTTGTCTACTATTTAAAATTTAAATCGCAGTAATATTTTGTTGGTAATAGTGAATTGTACCCGGGGCTTTTAACAGAATCGAAGTACAAAATTAATTTTTTTGCCCTAGAATTTTCAACGGCCGATTCACCGTTGAGGTGCTCCTCCGCTCATTTTCTGAAGAAAAACAACCATGCTGCATATAGACCAGGTAGAGGTCCAAATCGAAGTACAAAATTCGATGGCAACGTACAATTCACTTAAGCCGTTTTGTTTATACATGTTTTGTATACAAGTTGTTTATACATAGACATGTTCAAACAGTAAAGAATTTTTGGGAACGTAACCAGATACCAATAAATTGGAGGGGATGGGATATGTAAAGAGGCAAAGAGTCATAAAAGAAGAAACAGGCGTAAATGTCATTGAACGCATTACTTTTCTACTAGATGTATAAAACACGTGACATTTCCAACCCTTAAGGAAAACAGATTTGGTCATAAACACTCGTCCAGTGCTCTAATATAAGGAAACACTGGCAGGAATTTATATAGTAAAAATAAGGTAAGAAAATAGGTTCATACACCTTAAGTTTGTTACAAAATAAAAGACAAAGAAGAAAGAAAATATCAAAGAAGGTAATATTAAAAGAAGTGGGATCATCAATAGAATGACTTTAAAAGGTAAATTTAGAAATCTTAAGACAAAGTCAGAGGAAAAGGAAAGGAGAAGACTAAAAATAGTACGAACAAACGATCAAGTTGCTCTAATGGATGCTACTAATACACAATACGAACTCATCAAAAAGAGGAAGGCTTTCTCGATCAAATAAACCTCAAGTACTAATGTGGTCTAATGACCTACCTACGACCTACGGCAATTAATCCTAAGGCATTATTCTAAGTATTCACGCACGCCTTAAAAAGAACGCAAAAGGGACACAGGAAAAAATCGTGAGCTTGATCAAAAGAAAGGAACCAATTTTAGCAACTCAGTAACACAAATAAGGAGCAATTTTACAAAACTTCATCAACCCATCGCTCATCATGTAAGAATTATTTTTTCTTTTCTGTAAAAATAAATAAATATAAGTATAAAGTCTTAAAAAAAACATAGGAATTATTAAAATTATAGAAACCAGTTTGTCTTTTTTAAAATGTTAATCATATACTTTAATTTGTTATTTCTTGTACGTCCTGATCAAAACATCATAAGGTTATTATAGGACGGAAGATTCGAATGTTTTTGTTTCTTTGTTTCTTGTATGTCCTGATCAAGATCAACACATCATTAGGCTATTATAGGACGGAAGATTCGAATGTTTTTGTTTCTTTGTTGTTTCTGGTATGTCCTGATCAAGATCAACACATCATTAGGTTATTATAGGACGGAAGATTCGAATGTTTTTGTTTCTTTGTTTCTTGTATGTCCTGATCAAGATCAACACATCATTAGGTTATTACAGAAAAGGGGATCACATTCACTTTTTACTCATCTATTCGATGTAGTCATTAGTGCAAAGTTATCTCTGTTTAACCTTCTCAATCTTTTACCTGTATAATATATTTTCCTTTTTGTCTAAATTCGATCCACGATATTTTTTTATCACTGCATATAAGCAGTGTTGAACTTTCAAATTAAATTACCAAAAATTTAATTCGAATTGTTCAAATACATTAATTGTGGTTTTATTACAACAAAAATATCTGATATAATTTGACCATTAAAAACTATTTAAAAACTAATATTTTCCGTTTATAAACCATCCAAATTTCATAAAAATTAGATGAATAGTTACTATTAAAGAAATTGATGTAAATAAATATTGTGTTTGTGCTCATGTGGAAGAGAAACAAATGTGCATTAGGATGAAAATTATATGAAACCAACAATGGGCTAATTATGACCTACCATCCAAATTTAATCAAAATGGGACGAGTATATTTGAAAATATGATGGACCGCAGAAATTGAACGAGCGACAGACACACACATGGAACCAAAACTGTTCCTTCATGTCTATGAAATGAGTCTGGGATTGTTGAAATGGTAGACATAAAAATATTTCGTTCTTTAGAACGATCACGTAGCTTCCTTTACCTTAGATAAGCTCAGAAGCAATATATAAGTTTTTTTTATGTATTTTAAAATATATAGCAATGTAATATTCCTAAAAACTAACCTAATTTCAGGCGAATTCCAGAAATTAAAGTCGTTAAAATAATAAAGGTGGTAGCGTTATGGAATGAGAAAGAACACAAAAGGTGATTAAAAGAGGAAACAGTAATAATACGACTAGAAACCGAGATAATTAGAAAAGGAAAATAAGCTTACCAAGTCTCACAGAGTAAATATAAGAAAGATTATTAAAGAGAGAGCTTTGTATAGTGGAGAAGGCGAGAGCGGAGATAGGTTTAAGGTAAGTAAATATGGAGGTGGAGGGGGAGAGTTGTTAAGGATGCCGCGAGGTAAGACATACTGTGATAGTAGTTAGAGGCCTCTTATCAAGGGGTTTGGTGTTGAGTCAGGGAGTTGTGCTCTATCAGGCTTGGACATCAGGGCAAAGGACAATACAAGGGACCCCGCCCTACGTCTCCACTCCACTCCCAGAGTAGAGCCAGGAGACAATACACTAACCCAGACCTTACATCACCAAGATCAGGGACCCTCTACACCTTGACAAGACATTGCCGAGCATCTGTCAGTATCAAGCAAAACAACGACCTTGTACAAGAACAAGACTTCACTCACACAAACACACCAGACATCATGACGTCTAAAAATAAATTTACAAGTGCCAACTGATAAACCATCAAACTTACAACTAATTATTAAAAAAAAAAAACTCCTTCATTTTAAAGAACCAGATTAAAAGTACACCGACTTCTTAATTATTTTCTTTCAGAGTCACCAAATCAAACAAGTATGAATTTACCACTTTCCTGTTATAAATTTTCATTTTCTTATCAACATTATTACCTATTCTCCAAAAAAGTATTTTGTCCTCTCCTACTAAAACTAATATAATAAACTGTCTCTCCACTTAAATTGATACCAGTTTATTTATTACATACAGCAGCTTTCGTACAATATAGCGTCATAATCAGTGTCTGAAGGCCCCAATACACGGTTAAATGTTTGCGCAAACATGTTGACCGTGTATGGCTGTTTGATGTTTGCGTAAACACGATGATCGGTAGGCGTAGACATAATAATCGACGTCTATGGTCTAAATTTGCCCGACATCAGGTTTGCGAAAAATGGTTGATCTTGCATGTGGGCTTTAAGACCAATCAAGAAAAAATGAACTAAGTAAAAACAATAAAACTAAAATAACAATTAAAGCCAGAAAAAAAGAAAAAAACCTAAAGGTTAACAATTAAAAAGAGCAAATAACATGTGAATTTCTCCTACTAATTCTTCCATCTCTAATCTACCACCAACTCTCTTAAACCATACACCTGCACATCCCCACAAACCCCACCCTCTCTTAATCTGTCAAAAAAAGCTTAAGCAGTGTAAACTAATCAGCCAACTTATAGTGACTTGTATTGCATAGTTGTATATATTCTTGTGGTCAGACTATAAACTTAGTAATCCTTAGAAGTGTGTTTATTTATTTACTCAGTAATAAAACCATGATATTAACATTAATCAATATGTAAATTATAAAAAACTACGCAGGAGAAATTTAAATTTTTGATAAATTATATTCAAAAAAGAAATGCTCAAAACGGGTGTATTTTATCGGGGTAGATTTCAATTTTTTCATCAGAGGGATCGAGACAGCAGTGCGGGGATCAGGAAACGACAGGGAAGGCAAATGATTAGCATTTGAAGGTGGCACCCTAGGGAAATTCAGGTGCAAGTCCACCCTGGCTAACGACAGATAAATCAGGCAACGATGCTAATATAGCCCTGTGCTAGGACGAGAGAGAAACGGACACTGCTCGGGAAAATTGGACACTGTTATCACCCACCTTTATACCAGGACCGTCCTTATAAAGGGCTCTATAATACCAGATAACAGAGAACGAGGCAACGAGGCGAATTAACAAATCAACACATCCTGTATCGGGGCATCGAGAATGATACGGAATAAAATAAACACAAGAAAACAAAAGCAAATGACACATAATGTCACTAAATCAATCATTAACAATCATACAAAAATATCTGAGTTATGCAGAACTATGTGAAAAGGTTTATAATAACGAAATTGCAATGGAATTAAGTTCTCTCTTAATTTGTATTTAGTATTTAATATGAGCACTCAAACCAAATCATTTCCAACCCTAAAACTAATTAATGAACCCCTAAAACGTAAAAAAAANAAAAAAAAAAAAAAAAAAAAAAAAAAAAAAAAAAAAAAAAAAAAAAAAAAAAAAATGGACACTCAACTTTGTACGCTGATTACTGATTACTCCACTAGGAGAGGTTTGGATAAAAAAGTCCACAGTAGGGTCCCATCTCCTAAGTGTCCTCAACAAAGTATAAGATACTTTTTATTCGGTTTAGTCTTCACGTAAAAAAAGTAACAGGGTACTATCAAAAACACCTTTTCTTTTAGGCGCTAGAGAGGTCGGATAAAAATACAACCTTGTTTCGTCACTTCAAGCACTACAAGATATGCTAGTTAGGTGGTTTTTTTCAAGAGTTATATTGTCAAGAGTATCTCCTCTACAAAAATCCTACAGAGAAATTAGTCAGCATACATACATGACCATTTCCAAACACAAACATAAGAATTAACTAATGTACAAACTAATATAACGAGATTTAAGTAAAAAAAACACTAAAGTTCATAAATCTCTAACAATATAGATACTAAAGGTAGCTTCATCAGTTGCAACTGCAACATTCTTGGAAATCGATTAGCCAAGGAGTTAGCCGAGTTTGAAAAGTGAAAACTTTGAAAGGGAGTTAAGGGAAGCTGGGTAACCTGATAAGAACCAACAGTTTGCTCCTAAAACTTGACCAATAGCAAACAATGAACCACACAGAGAAATTAGCACAAACTTTAATTGGATTAAAGAGGTTTCCAAGAAAAAGTCTGCCAACCAGATGCTTTAAAAATAGTTTACAAAACAATGGAATAGATGGACTGGAATAAACGTCTAACTAATTTTTAATTATTTTAACAAACCATTCGTTCATTATCTATCTCATTAATTAAATAATGTTAACTAAAAAGTAAAACAATGTTAATTTGATTAAGAAGATTATATCTCAATAACTTTTTATTAATTAACAGTATACTTTAAAATTAAAGAGGGGAATTTTTGTGGTTTTAGTCCTTTTTAACAGCTTAGGTCATTACAGGATGGGGTTATCAAATAATAATAATAATAATAAGATATCATTTAATAATATAATAAGAAGATAAATGGCAATGTATAAACTTATAGTAACAACTCGATGTCAACACTAAATCACGTCCGGGTCACCACAAAAGAAACTGCAAACTCATTTTTATCAGAACTAATTATTTTAGTAAAATTTTAAATTATATTACTGGATAAGGTATTGGTTGATGCATTCAAAAATCACACGTTGTTCCATGTATAGATTGTAGTACTTTCCCTGCTTACTGCTTTTAGTTATGTTTTACTATTGTTTTTACAAGTAGTATCTAACAGTTACAGGTTCATTAGAGTATATTTTCTTTTAAATGTTTTAAAAATCAGGAAAAAATGAAAAATTAGGCCCGAGACAACTGAGAGTAACTTTTACATATAATCTGGTTCCCCCAGATACAATGATCTATTTGTTTTCGATTTTAAGCAAAACCAGATACATTTTCATCATTATCTCGGAAACTAGATGTTTTCCGAAAAAAACGGATTACATCGTTAGATTCGTATTTAAATAGACTATAAATTGTAGATTTTTTAAATTTAAATCTTCATTTAAATCGAAACCGCGTTTTCGAGAAATAGTTTTTTCCCAAGTCTTTTTTTTGGGTACTAACCACAAATTTGAAGCTACAATTTATTTTAAATAATTCAAATTACAATTATCAATATCTACGGGAGACTTACAGAGAAACCTAAAAAATTACCAAAAAACTTAAAAACTAAAATTTATTTATCCATTTAATCTCGGCGTGGTGATTTTTCTGAACATGAATGACAAATTTCGTCATAATTTGCCTCATTGTTTAGGCTACACAAGCACGTGTCTGCACAGACGAAATACAGAAATATCTTTAACATTATTTTTTTGGATTCAAGAGACCTCAAAACGTGTAAATCTATCAAATTCTAATATTCACGCTATCACAATACTTTTTCTATAGCATATTTTTGTACTATATATATGAAAGAGTAAAAAATGAAATATTAAGGTTATTACTTTAATTCATTAACTGGAAGTAATGTCAAGAATGATCGTACCTAATGAATTTATAATAAAAAATATTTGATATAAATAAATCTTAGTATTAAATAAATAAACTAATTACCGGTAGTTTTCCTTGTTTTCAATCAATAAATTCAAACACATTTTAATATTACCTTCATAATTAACTTTATATCTCATTAAATCACTTTTTTAATAACATATGGTTCTTGGCTATAAACATTGGTATCTTATTTTGCAAAAGATTGGTTTGGTTTTTAAAACTTATTATTTTAAAACTAATTTATTTAAGAGAAGGCACTGTTAAAATATATTGCGTATTGAATGAGCGTTAAACTGAACTTAAGAACATGCATCAGGAGGAGAGACGAAATAAACAAAGCGACGCACGAGATATGACTAGCAGGAAAGATTAGGAAGGTTTGGAACCTGGGATCACTGAATGACCCTCAGATGTAAGCGTGGGCGGGACAGTCTACTACATAACAATACAACCTACATCAACAAAAACATCACAGACTTACATACCTTTAGGTCTTAAATGGACCTTAATGAAGGTTTGTGAAACCTATTTACTACATATTAAGGTAATGAAACCTAAATAACATAAAGAAAGATCAGTTTAGTGTAAAACAATGAAAGCTTTAACCACTGCAATTGAGAAAAAGCAAAGACTGTCAATTGGTGTGGCCCATAGCTTCCTCGCATCCTATTATGATTATACTTGCTAGATTTAGATTAACAAAGGTTAAATAAACGTTATTACTTTACGGAAAAAAAACTAAATTATAAGTCATTGAATTAAGTTAAATCACTCAACTGTAGTTATGTCAATGTTTGGACTAACAAAACAGCTGTAGATAAGTCAATGTTTGGACTAACAAAACAGCTGTAGATAAGTCAATGTTTGGACTAACAAAACAGCTGTAGATAAGACAATGTTTGGACTAACAAAACAGCTGTAGATAAGACAATGTTTGGACTAACAAAACAGCTGTAGATAAGCCAATGTTTGGACTAACAAAACAACTGTAGATAATACGTATTCAAGAGAAGATAGTGTTCATAAAAATGTTGAGATTGCTGAAAGATTTAAGTTAATTTATCAGATGATTTTAATTAATTCAACTTACTGTACATCTGTTATTAAACGGGTTTAAAAGGGATCAACAAACTTTAAGTAAAAGTAATCTCTTTTTAGTGCTAAATACAACTAAAATAATTGTATGGTATTTTTAGAAGAAAATTGTTTCTTTGTTAAAGGAAAATGATGCCAGGTGGTGTCTATCAGTATTAATTTGGGGTTTTTAAAAGCCTGTATGGGAATGCATGAGGTTAATAGTCTAACGGTTTGGAAGATAGCAGAGGATAAGACGTTATCCCGCCTACACAAAGACAAGGAACCCTCAACCAGCTGCAGTAAACACATCCACTTCCTTAGGACAGACATAACGCCGGAATTGGGTACAAGGCAGCTTCTAACCTATACACTATAAAACTATAGAAGACCATATCTAGTCATTAATATACATCAATAGACCTAAGTAGAGGGCCTAACCACATCATCCGACTCTGAATTCCAATTACTACTATAAATCTTACCTATTTATCTTAACATCCAGCCAATTAAAACCACTTACATACTAGCACTTAACAAAAAACTAAAGCAACATTCCTCATTAATAATTAAAAATGACCAATAAGAACAGTTTAAACAGAAGTATCAAATACACCTTAAGGAATTAAGGATATGGAAAAAAAGAAACTGAGAAAACTCTAACTGGACCTAAGAACTAATTACGTTATCTTGACCAATATTATAAGGTTTACTTACTCATAATGATTAATGGAAAAAAGTTACTAAACGATTTATTGAAATTTATCTGTTTTTCTAGTAGTAATTATTGCTGTAGAAACTCCCACGAGAAAACATTATTTTTAACAATCGAGCTGCTTAGTTTACATGTTAGTGAAAAATTATAATATTCATTTTAATTCAATGAGGATGCGCAGTACAATATGATTATAGACTAATGTATTCACGACGCATGTAGGCTAAAGTAACCACCGTATTTCTCCAGTTCAAACTTGCAACAAATCGCAGTAGCCAATAAATTACTAGTTTACGCAATGTACTATACCATAGTAAAGAAATATGTGGAATGTGGATAATATATTGAACAAACATAGCTATATAGTTATAACTTTGTATACTAGGTCAAGGGAGTAAATAATCATTTTTTACAATCTTTAATTCATAAAAGAACAAATTTCAGTACCTCTGTACAAAGTATCTCACCAAAACTAAAACCGAATCTAAACCGTGCCATCGATGTTCCCCCGCGTAGAGACAAAACAGCTGTAGATAAGTCAAGATCTGGACTAACAAAACACCTGTAGATAAGTCAAGATCTGGACTAACAAAACACCTGTAGATAAGTCAAAATCTGGACTAACATAACAGCTGTAGATAAGTCAAGATCTGGACTAACAAAAGAGCAGTAGAAGTAGATAAGTCAATGTTAGGACTAACAAAACAGCAATAGATAAGTCAATGTTTGGACTAACAAAAAAGCTGAAGATAATACGTATTCAAGAGAAGATATTGTTCGTAAAAATGTTGAGTTTGATGAGAGATTTAAGTTAATGTATCAGATGATTATATTTTATGTTATGTTGAGTTCATGATAGAAGAAACATAAGCCTAAGATAGAGGGGGAGATGTTGAGGTTTCTGTTTTTGCTCTTCCATTGAAAAAGAACAAATCCCCTATTTAGATAATATTACCTTTAACATTTTTAATGATAGGATATTTCACGCTCCTTTACAACTCTTGATTGGCAAACCTGATATTCCTCCATATTCTTCCTCCTTTTCTTCCACTGCTTGAGATCACCTTTTCCTCTATTTATTCTGTTTATAACTAAAATTTATAGGTAATTTAATCTCAGACTCTTTCTCTTTTTGCTTTTTTTTGAAGCTCAAACCAAAATAGATAAATTATAATGAAAATAAATCTAGAAAATGGAAAACACTAATTACTATGCTGAGCAATAAGTTGTAATAGACAAGGATAAAGTTAAGATAGTAAATTACACAATCAGTTAGTTACATAATTATTAAGTCTCTAGATGATTGGGGGGGGGGGG
>KZ651052.1:301595-321291 GCA_001010745.2 Gerris buenoi | reverse complement strand
GAATCTAAATGATATAAGCCGTTTTCCCGGGAAGAATCTAGTTCCTGAGAATATAGCTTTAAACTAAACGCGGACGGAGAGAGCCCGGTTTGATTTCCTTTTGAGGATTTATTTATTTTTATTTTTATTTTTTTTTTATGATAGATTTTGATAAAATGTTTAATAATAATTAAATATATCTACAAAAATTCGAAAACTAACAAATGGAAAACACTGGGCTAAGCAATTATGAACTTGTAAAAGAGAAAGTTTGTCTGATTTGTTTCTGACCGATTCCTTTTTTTCGTATCCTTTTGTATAAAACTAGTGTTTTAAATATAAATACATTATTATAGTTATTAGTATTTTGTAATATTAAACTTAAATTTTCTAGAGAGATACATTATTTTTTCTAAACCTATACGTAAATGGAGTGGGGTGCAATGACTTGGTACCTTTGGTATACCCCATACGGTATGGACCTATATTGGCATTTGTGGTCATTGGGATGAATACTAAAACATGTTGGGGGCCGTCAAATTGACGAGACTCAATAAATCTTAGTCTAAGTCATGTCTGAAGGTAGTTTGTGGTTTTAGTTTAGCCTTAAGAAGACAAACAATAGTACAGCTGCCAGCTGCTACAATTCTCTCTTACTTACTAAAACAAGAAAACAAATCTTTCCGACAAATTCGGAAAAAAATTCTTTTGAATATAGAGTAATTCTTATAATAACTATTTCATCTCCTTTTTATTAAGGACACTACTAAGAATCTAACTCTATTTTTCAACTTCATGGATAAACATTAAATCGTGGATATGTTTTTGGGGATTGAATCCTTCCTTGAAATTTCGATCTTTCCCCAAAAAAGTAATGAAAATCAGTTTACATCTGCCTAACTGATACAGATGGTTCTTAAGGTGTAAAATGATGAAACATCAATCCATTTTCAGAATCATTCTCAGTCTGCTAAGAAGCTCTTTATACATATATTTTTATATTTAATTTAGAAAGTATATGTATAGAGACTTCTATTGACAAAATACATATAGTAAATGGATCTTAAGTTAATGGAAATTACGAAACATTCCATTTTGATTACCATTTGGTCTGCTAGGAGATCTTTATGTAATTTTACATTTAATATAGAAACTATACACAGACTTCTATAAGCAAAATAAAGTACTGCAATGAATACAAGTTAAAACCAATCAACCTCCTATATTTTAACTTTCTGGCACGATATTTAAGTGTCACATTTTTCATGTTGTTTTATTAAAACTTCAGTTCGACTATCTTCAAAATATTGTACTACAAATGAAAACCTATCGACCTCCTCTGAAATTCTAACTTCCTGGCACGATATTTAAAAGCGTCACTTTTTTAATTTGACTTTGAATGTATAACAATAAGATGGAGTTTTTTTTAGTTTAAACAGTGCACCGATGTTGAGACTAAACAGTCAGTTTTGTTACAAAAACATTCATTTTTTAATTTTACCCAGCTAAAACTATTTTTGAACAGACATTTTAACACTGATTCAGTATAATGATAATCCGGACTTTCGCGGTGATCCGGACAGTGCCAAACCCATCAAATACAGATTAGCGAGACGCATATATATTTTTTTTTCTCCTTAATATTCCTAAAAGATTGTTCACATAGCACAACATAAAAACATAACATTACATTATAACGAAAAATTGCACAATTACTTTAAGCATGAAAGAATTTCTAATTTTATACTCGTAGCAAAAAAAATGCAAAGCATACCAAAAACCGTTTTGATAAACTCAAACAGAAACAATTTGTTTAAATCCTTTGATAGAATTTTACAAAGACTAACATAGGAAACAAAATGCAAAAGGACTTTGGGGAAGATTTTAATATAAATGGAGTGCAGATCAAAATAACTTCTATATAAAACGAAAACCACATATTCAACAGTCTCTCGTTCAATCGAAAAGGATTAACTTCCATCAGATTACTTGCACCGTACTAGTACTAGTTCCTACAGCTTACTAGTATGTTTTTGATGTGGTCTAACCTCAAATTCTAAAAGGGGTTTTACAATCATATCATACTGTCATTATCAGGGCAGGATTTACCAGGAAGATATCAGGGAACATCAAAGGGAAATTCCCTGACCACAAGATGGGACGACCTTACAGCTTCAGAACTAAGACCTTTTTCAAACTCAGGTCTAGGAAGATAAATGACAACCAACCATGCCATTTAAAGCAACAAATCCACAATAAGGCAAATTGATTAGCAATTGTTCGAAATGTATTAGAATATATACATTTATATATTCCAAATGTGTGCTAAATTTCTCAAAAACTGCAGGATTCCATTATATATAAAGATAAAACTAAAAAATCTTAAAATGTCAACACCCTGTAGATAGGCAACGAAGCTTTTGCGGACCAAAACCAAAGAATTACCCTCTTCCAAGTTGGTACAAAATATTTACCTACTAGGAACAAAATAATAAATTAAATTCTGGTCAAATACCATCAGAGTTAAAATTTCCTTTTACTCAGTCCACAGGTAAATTAGGATTGGCTTTATGCATAGTAAGGTATGCATTTCTCTTTAATTAAATGTTTAAAAAAATTATCTCAATCATCTCACTAATTACGGTGATTAAAGTAGTAACGCGTGAAGTGTGTGCAGTGCAGATGGTGCTAGGATACTTAAACTGAAGGGGAACCAATGGAGACGTTTTACTGAAATTTAGCAAGCTGTAGCACATGTTGTTTTGGCATAATTACAGGCTCAATGAAAAATAAAATTAACTATAAAATTAAAGGTAATCGTAAACTCAATCATAGCTCAAAGTACCGGTGTGGAAATCCCACACATGACTTCCATGAAATGTTGCCGTGTCAATACGTGAGCAAGAGAGAACTCTGTATAAACTACATCGTACAACCAGCTAATATCGATTATAGTTTTGCAACAAAAATTATAATGATAATAAACACAATAAAAAATATATATTTAACATAAATAAAATGTTACCCTAATAAATGTCGGTAGTATGTAAAAAGGTTAGAGGATAAATGTGCGATCCGTTAAGATGTTTAGAGGTAAACTGAGGTAAAAGAAAGGAGGTTTGTTTACATCTAGAGTTCAAGGAGAGTTTATGCGAAAACAAAACAAATTGATTAATTTTTATCCTTTATAACAAAAAACTTTATTATTCAACGTTTGTTTATATTTTCTTTATACTTGTTATTAACTATAGAATATGATAATATAATAATAANACGAAAAAAAATTATTTCTCGAAAACGGTTCCGACGATTTTGATTAAAAAATTCTAAAATGTAGTCAATTTAAATACGAATCTAATGATATAAGCCGTTTTCCCGGGAAAAATCTAGTTCCGGAGAAAATAGCTTAAAACACGGAGGGAGAGAGCCCGGGTTCGATTCCCCGCCCGGGGGAAGTTATTTTTATGATATTTTTTATGAAATTTCCAATAGTAATTAAATGTACATATATGAGAAAGTTTGTCTGAGTTGTCTCTGACCGATTTTTTTTTTAAATAAAATTAAAAACATAATTAAATTTAGGCATATATGTTGCCTCTTTAAGGCATTAAAAATAGACCTTTTTCTGAACCAAACTTTTCTCCACTTTTTATCGGTACCTCTATTTCACCTCTATCATAAATATTTTAGGAGAAGCGATCGATTGTTTAGAGTAAAATGGCCGTACCTTGCAAAATAACAAAAAGAATTATTGTGGCGAAGCTATTGAGAATTGACCCATGGTATAGTGTTTTTTGTAGCAAATGATGGGTAGAATATGACCTCTACGTTTGTTACATCTTCGACAAAACAGCCTGCATAACTATGTTTACGTATCTTTTAACACCAAATCACTTGTCTAATTTATTTAGTTTTATTATTAAGGTTAACAAATAAATTATTTTACAACTTTGTTTCTTAAAAATTAACATTTTTGTTCAATAAAAAATGGTAGTGCATGTAATGCAAGCGAAATTATTTATGTTGAATTTATAGTTGGGAAATTAAGTAGTGGGGTTGTTGGGAGGTGTATTAGAGACTAATAATTTCCACTAAACCTCTAAAAGCTTTTATCCCTTGCAGCTCTTTAATTGCCATCTATCTTAATTCTTAACAGTTTCGATTTGGTGAAGGAGAAAATTTTTTTCTTGCTTCATCTTCTCCTGGGAGTCTCTCACCAGGGTCAGCAGCTTTTCATCTGTCAGGTTTCTGCTTCGAGTGCAATTAGACTCTTGGCGTCGGATCGTTGCCGAGCTACACCTCAATTGTTCTCTTAAGCTCTCTTCTGGGGTTCCCATTGTGTCGTGTTTTTTAATGTTTCCCCAGACTTACGAACAAGAGGAGGCTAACCGGGGAAGCACTTGCAAAAACAAGTAAGACTTAAAAAATTCTTATATACCCAGTCTCAACGAAGAAGAGTGAATCAATAGAAGTACAAATGTAAACTTATGCCCTTATAAGAAAGGAAGGATCACCAAAGAAACAACATTGTTCTTTTAATATTTTCTCAGACAAAAGATGAAAAAACTGTACCAAACTAACCTCTAACAAGTTGTGTAACCAAAACAAGCAATTATTGGTTTCCTTATTTATGTGCGAATTTTTATACGTATATATAATATATCTATATTTATAGAAATAACTTTCTATAAACTACGTTTTTAAATTTTCTGTCATAAATCATAAATTCCAAACCTGTCAAAATAAAGATAGTAAATATGGAACATGCCAAATCAAATAAAATAACTTGAGGATTTTTTCCGAACTAACTTTCCATACACCACAATTTGCTGAAAATAAATAATTAAATTTTACTGAAAGATGGATAAAATAATAAATTGTCATCGTGTTCTGGGCTATTTTAAAAATGTCAAAAGTCTAGCTACTCGGGAAGTTAGTTAGAAATTGATTGCAAGATTTGCACTGGACAAACAAACAAACAAGAAAGCAAGGTAATAAAAACGCAGTAATGAGTGTAATATTACGAATACTTGATTTTGAGATTTTGATGGCTTTACACATTTTGTTCAAAAAAAGTAATTTCTACCGATTTAGGATTAAGGACCGATTTGGATGGTATGTGACATACATTTGATTTCTTATAACATTTGCTAGTTTGGCCTGATTTACTACATTCCAATCTTTTTAATTTTTTTGTTAACCTATTCTATACTTGTCGGCACTAATGATGGCCCCCTATAGTGGCTGGAAGGTGCTTTAAAAAATAATAAATACATTTTAACGTGGGGAGACTACTCTATCAACATTCGGGGTACATGTTCAGAAAAACCCTATATCAAGGCAAATATGTACATAGAAAAATTAATTTTAGCTCCAAGTCCAACCCTCCAAAAAAAACTCTATAAAAGGTGAAAAACATCTCGAAAAACTGTTTCGACGATTTTGATTAAAAATGTGTAACACGACAAAAGTTTCTTATAATTCAAATAAATTGTTCTTAAATCTTCTATTTTCTAACTAAATCACAACACAACCACTGTAACCATAGACCAATTCTTTTAAAAAGTTTTTCCCGAGCAAAGTTTCAATTTTAGATTTATAGTTTCAATAAAAACAAGAGTAATCACAATAACAGAAGAAGCATGAACTTGGGGGAAAGAAAGTTTGGTCTTACAATCGCTTTAAATCACGAAGGCATTTCGTTTGAGCCAAAGTTGTCATTTATCTCGAGAAAGTGTTTCGACACTTTGACAAAGATCCTTACAATTGCCTGCTTTCTTTCTATGCGGGGACTTTAGAAGAGTCTCCATCAACAAGTGTCTTCTTCAGCAGGTAATGGGAATAGTTGAGTCAGTGTTAGCACTGAGGAACCAGTGTTGCCTCGTCACAAATTGATTTTCCCAGTAAAGTCTCGTTTCCTAAGAGTTAGGGAATCTTGTTCCCTTCAAGTGGCTACACTTAGTGCTTGCTTTTAACAACACCTGGGGCCCATTAAAGCCAGGGACACACCGCTACAAACTCCTACCACTGTACCTCATTACTCTTTATTATACTTTTCACTTAATATTAGATCCTTAAAGTAAAAGGACTAAAGACAAATATTATCTTAATTTTAGCGAAGGACCCAATGTTTACAATTTTTGAGTGTCAAATATTGTAATAAATGTCTCATGCGTTTTTACTCTGTTAAGGAGCTTCTTGTATAATTTTGTTTTATTTTTTAAAATTAAAAAAATGCATAGGTACTAACAAATTAGAACCCTTAAGGTTTATACAAATAAATAAGAATTGAGAGGCACTTGTTTAATCAGTCATTACCAAGTTCCGAACTCTTTTTCCGCCCTTTTCTTAATTTATAAAATCAGAATATATATGCAAAACCAATTTTTTTTAAGTGTACCATTTTTATTTTTGTATTTTTTGTACCAAATATGTCACAAAAAGGTATAAAATTTAGCACTACAATTCGATTGTAGTACTAAGACCGCAAGGTTTAAGACGAAGGTTTCAGCGATTTCAGGAGGCCATTTCTTTAAATGAGTTCTCATGACAGATCCTGAAACCCCTCGAGACTAAAGAGTAGACGACGTTTTTTTTTCTGTAGGTCTTCTTCGTCACCAGCTCATCGAGTAAAGATAGATAGTCCTTCTCTTCAATTTCCATGGTAAATTGAATTTCCTCAAGAATTGGGAGCAAAATAAGTACTTGATGAGTTGATTGATCTCTGATTTCATTCACAAGCGCAGAGTTTCTGATCATACTATAGGTACAGTCCTCCAGTAAGGCCGTCACCATAGATGTGTGTAGCCTTGCACAGTACAACTGAGCGTTCCTTTAGTTAGCAGGCAGTACTAATGTCCAAGGGGTGTCTCTTAGTTTGCGAAGAGACTCGATCCCCGACTTTGTGATCTTCGTTAGTGGTTTGCAGCAGCGTATAAAATAGGATACGCCTTTCTTCTGCGAAGTCAACAGGTATACCTCGAATAGCTGAGTCTATTACGCAGACGATTTTCTCCATAGGGATCTTCTTTAAAGCAATGGTGATGTTGAATCCTTTCATTAGAACATTCTCGATGAAGGAGGCAGGTTTTCATAAAACAATAACTGCAAGTTAACATAAAGATATTTCAAATATATATGTTGAGTGCTTTCGGAGATCAGGTGCGTAATAAATAGACAGACAGCGTATTAAGGGTCCTCGTTTTGCCTACTGACCCTAAAAAGAAGAATCAGTCGTAATTTTATAAATAAATGTATTTAATTAAAAAAAAAAAAAGTACCATCAATATTTATAATAAAAGAATCCCGTTAAAATTAATGAATTCGTACATAGGGAATATATTACGTAGAATTTCCATGGCTTTAAATGTGTTTAAAAGGCGCATCTAACCATCTACTATAGCCTTCCCCTTCTTTCATTCTCATATATGTATAGTTAGTATTGATTTTCAGACAATGGGTCAAAAGACCCACGTTAAATTTGGTGATAACCTAATAAACACGTAAAAACCATTTATACCGGGTGGCACAAAGCATTGACCTATATTAAACACCAACTGACAATATACAATTATTATACAAGAACTTAAACCATCATCTGTAGCCAATATAAAGTATAAAAAATAATTGTATTACAAAATTTGAAACTAAAATGATAAACATTTAACTAATGCAACACTACAATACAATTGTTGATAATTTTAGCTCTTGGCTTTCTTATATTACAACAATTATCTTCGGAAATACACAACTAAACTAATACTAATTTCAAACCCATACTAAATTTCGTCTCAATCAATCAAGTATAGTAGTTGCTTAATAATATTTTAGGACGGAAAAAAGGAAGTACAAATGACTATCTACAATTTTAAAAAATATGTAAATTCGTTCATAATGTTCCTCAATATTAATGCTTCATCTACTTGTTCTAGAAAGAGAAAAATACGATTGCTTTAGAAAAGCGGATTTAGGTATATGTATAATCCGCAATTTATACATTTGCGAACAAATAAACGAAAGGAAAAAATAAGAAAATAAACATATAAACGAAGACACTTAAAGACAGAATTTACTGTTGCGGAATCCAGTTAGATAAAATCTATATAGATATAGATATATCTATATTGGTAAGATGGAAAAGTATAGCTGCCTTGCTTGTGTTGCCTGTAGGGTAAATGATGGCGTACATTGTTCAGTACAAATTGCTAGGAAGGTTAAAATGGTCCAAATGTAAAATATTCATGAAGTGGTCACTTCAAGATCTCCCCTCCGACGAGCTCAACTTGAATTTTTAAAGGAACATATGCAGGGGCAGAGACGATTCTCATAAACTTCCAGACCATAACTCGAGGAAAAAATATATCAGGAATTCACAAAAAAATAAAACCACTCAATGACTTTTCTAGATCACAAAACAAAATTGATTCGGAGAAAAAAATAGAATCTGCCAATTAGTGTGGCACATAGCTTCCTCGCATCTTATCACGTACTTTATTGATTTTTTTTTGCTTTTATAACCCATTATTGTCTTATTTATTTAATATTTTCCCCGTTTTTGTAATGTCAAAATCGTTTGGATTTTTAACACTATCAATTAAGTAAAAATTAATCTGGTGCTATTAACGGTCTACTATCGTCAAACCATCCAAATTTCATAAAAATCAGATGAGCAATTTTGAAGATATAGCTTTAAATAAATTTATATGTTTGAGCGCATGTGGAAGAGAAATAAATGGGGTGCAGAAGGTTGAAACCTATAAGGGACCAACGAAGGGCTAAATATGACCTACAATACAAATTACCATTAAAAACAGACGGGTAGTTTTTAAGATATCTTGGTTCGTAAACATTGAGCGACACAAACAGACTGAAAGACAGATACGAAACTAAAATAGTTCCCTGATGTCTGAAACGGATTTCTGTCTAATAATGTAGTAATGTAAATTAATAATTGACAATGAAACAAAATAGTTTATAATCAAAATCGTGGAATAAATGTTCAAAGAATATATCACGAATTTCGATAAAGAAGGAAAAATAAAAAAGAAGAAAAAGCAATAGTGGTCCTACTCGGACTAGATATTATGAAAACATTGCAGGGGTCCGCAGGTGTGGCCCGAAACTCGTATGAGAAGACAATAATAGAATTTCCTTTATCAGAAATTCTTGGCAAAAACAACAGAATGAAGACAATGAAATATGCTTCATCTGCCGTAAAGATAAAAGTATTTTGGTATAAAAATGATAACAATTCTTTCATCGAACTATTATGTGAGTAATAGTAATTTTTATCCCTCGAAAAGAAAGGTTAAATATTATTTAGCTTATAAAAAAAGATAATTATTATCAAAGTTATTAAATTAAAGTTAGGTTAATTAGATAAGTATAAAATGATCAATTTCGTTATCACAATGCTGACGTTCTTTCTGTAAGAAACTAAAAAAAACTAAAAGACAGTTTAATACATATCCCTATCTCTATCACTAAAACCTGTTACCATTATTGAATTTATCAGCAGTATAAAATGCTACTTGTGACAATGATGATCCGATACTAAGTTTGAAACGTCTTAATAAAAGGTGTTATTGTTAAGAAGTTTAATAATTATGTCATATACATTCGACAAATGAATACAATCTTAAACAAATATTACGGCATATATGGATATCTAATAACACAAAATTTTAAGAAATATTGATAATAACCAATTAAACAGGATAGCAAACACTGGAAAGCCTTCTATTGGCTAACCTGTCAAACTGTAACCTTCCTTCCCTAAATAAACATCTACTTAATAGATAATACTTTAATAATGATCCGATACTAAGTTTGAAACGTCTTAATAAAAGGTGTTATTGTTAAGAAGTTTAATAATTATGTCATATACACTCGACAAATGAATACAATCTTAAACAAATATTACGGCATATATGGATATCTAATAACACAAAATTTTAAGAAATATTGATAATAACAAATTAAACAGGATAGCAAACACTGGAAAGCCTTCTATTGGCTAACCTGTCAAACTGTAACCTTCCTTCCCTAAATAAACATCTACTTAATAGATAATACTTTAATAATGATCCGATACTAAGTTTGAAACGTCTTAATAAAAGGTGTTATTGTTAAGAAGTTTAATAATTATGTCATATACACTCGACAAATGAATACAATCTTAAACAAATATTACGGCATATATGGATATCTAATAACACAAAATTTTAAGAAATATTGATAATAACCAATTAAACAGGATAGCAAACACTGGAAAGCCTTCTATTGGCTAACCTGTCAAACTGTAACCTTCCTTCCCTAAATAAACATCTACTTAATAGATAATACTTTATACAAATATTTCATTTAAAACGAGTATATTTAAGAGATTTCACAACGTTTTTAATAATACGTTTTTAAGCAGGCGATACCTGAATTACGTTTTAAGTAATACTGATAACTGTTATAGTTCTTTTTTTATAACAGCAATAGCTTTTATCAATAAATAAATTACTTTAATTGTAATTTAACGTATGAGTTATGCAAAAAGTTATAAAATCTTACCTTTTTAAAATGTGAATCCTAATGCAAAACAATTAAGTAAAAAATAACTAACTCCTGTTAATGTCCTCCATAAGATGAAATCTTATAAAAAGGATTTCCAAAACGCGAAACTACGAATTATATAAAACACTAATATATTTTAACTGCTGATAAACTTTAATAAGATTCATTAAAAACTCGCCACGCTTAATTAGGTATTTTCGAGTCGAGTGTAATGCAATAATTTTAATCCACGATTAAATAATATTAACATCAATCACGTTTTTGAAGTATCTCTTAAAATAATAGTAGACAAACTATTTAAAACATTTAAAACAGTCGACGTTTACGGTTAAAAAAGCGAACAAACGTCGCGATCTCAAGAAAAAAACTGCAGTGAAATAAAACAGCTGATATAATAGCATTGAGTACTACCAACTTAGAAACAACAAATAATCTAAGTAAAAACATAATCAAAAAATCCCGTCAAGTACTTGCCAGCAAGTTACTAAAAGGGTTTCTTCGGTCATAAGAATAAATTATAATTATTATTATATATCTTTTTAAACAAAAAACTTTAAAAAAAATTGTTCTTTACTATCTTCGGTATGCGCTTATTGAATTCTTTTAGGGGTACAATGGCCGCCAATTTGGAAACAAAATATATTTTTGTGAACCAAATTTCATTACCTTTCAAATGATACCCGATTTTGGGGCCCATAGTTACGCCCCCCTAAAATTTTAAAAAATTGACTTTTTTATATCAACTCCGGAAATATCATTGGACCACAGAGACGCATATTTTTGTGTCTTTGCCTTATTTTTAGGACCTTTCCTATTGGGCTAGCGGGGGGGGGGACATTTTTTTTTGCGTTTTGTTTTAATTTTTAGGGGGGTAAAATGGCCACCAATTTGGAAACAAAATATATTTTTGTGAACCAAATTTCAATACCTTTCAAATGATACCCAACTTCGATTTTTCAAATCACAAAAATTTTGGGGCCCCCTAGTTACGCCCCCCTAAAAATTCTAAAATTTTACTTTTTTTAAATCAACTCCTGGAAATTTTATTGGACTACAGAGATTTATATTTATGTATTTTTGCCTTATTTTAGGACCTATTCTAATGGGGTAGTGCAGGGGGGGTAAATTTTGGGTTTGTTTGAATTTTTTGGGGGGTAAAATGGCCGCCATTTTGAAAATGCGATATATATTTGTAATCTACATTTCAATACCTTTGAAATGATACCCAACTTGAAAATTACAAAAAATGTAAAATATTGCGCGGTGATCGCAATTGATCGCAGATCGCAGAAATTTGGAGTGTTAAAGTTCGCAAGAGGTTTTCTGTTTTTGGGCAAAAAAGTTTAACTTCTATACCAAATTTTAAGTCTATAGCGTCAGTAGGTAGGGAGATATAATCCAAGTTGCGACGGACGGACGGACGGACGGACGGACACACTACCAAAAGCATAAGGGTTTCTAGGACGACCTCGAAACCCTAAAAATAATAGTAGTAGTTCAATTAAATAATAAATACATGGTTTGATTACTTAACTAATTTACTTTTATACGAATGAATATTATTTATGTTTGATAACAAAACAAACGCAGGTAATAATAAATCAAAGAAATATTTTCTAACAGTTGATTTAAAAGAGCGTTATTGTGTAGTTATAATAATGGTTGTATATAAACAAATTTAACATATAGTTCTACAAAATACTTAATTTTATTATTTTAATCTTTAATCTTTTATGAAGAAGGCAACAGTTTTATATTACCTAATATGTTCTAACACTTCTCAATAATTGTTTTAACTACAACAGACCTTAAAATCAACCCCCATTTATTACAATCAGACAAATTTCGTTAATTATAAAAGCCAGGGGAGGGAAGGGGGGGGGATTTTTGGAATTCAATTTTCGACATTTATAAGCGAAAAAGAAATTTGGAACTGTGTCTAAAATAAATAATTATAAGCAATACATTTTCTTGAATAGTCACAATTAAGTCCGGTTTCCTCTTTTATAATTTTAGAAAATTGTACTTTTTTTTAGGAGTAAATTTTTGAACAAAAATGTATACTATCAATCTTCAATTAAAAACAAGCAGGAGATTTTATGGAGAGTGGCCTTTCTTTGAAATATTCTGGAATTTACACTTATAGGCAACTATAACTTCATCCGAGGACATACTGTATATTGACATACTATATGTTGTTGTATTAAGGTTAGATCCCGAAAATTGTCATGTAGTATTAATGCATAAAACTCTATGTAGAATTTGACGATGTATTCGTTTAAGACTGATTAAGAATCCAATGTAATTCTAAAAAAAAGAAGAAAATCCGAATAAAAATAGAGAAATAAAAAGTTAGAGGTAAGAAATGGTAAGAATAAGATGCAATGGACCATGAAAGGAAAAATGGTAACACCTTTCAACCAATATTAAACCCACCTTTCTTTTTTACCATCATGGAAAAAAACCCCAACAATATTTCCCCGGGAAATGACCCGCGGAGAAATTTATTGTTTCAATTTTATACTAAACATATTTCAGTAAGTACTTGGGATCCTATTTTCCCATTTATTGAAGGTTAAAAACAACGTATCAAATGTAACCGTTTAATTGTAATTATTTATAATATTGAACAGGTTTCAAACGATTTTATATGTAGGAAGGGAATTATCATTTATAAAATCGAGTAGTGTCCCGATGAAGCACTTTGAAATGATTTGTTATTGCTAAGCTAAGGCCACCACATTTATTCCAACAAAAATAAATGTTTGTTTTGATTTGCTGGTCTTTAAATAGATATAATAACTTATCTAAATTATTTTATTCAATTTCACTCTCGTTTTCTAAATATAAAATTAAGCTCGTAGCCAAGGGCCTAAGGGCTTGTAGAATAAATCTAAAAAGAAGTGAAAAAGTGTTTAATCGATGATTTCATTAGAATACAAATAATTTCAGAATAAAAGTCATTTCCTGACTACATTTTAAATTTTAAGTTTAGCTTATGATATCTAAAACTAAAACTTATAATGGATATTGCAATTATAATCATAAAGATACTAATAAATTTATGACATACTCAGTCAACAAAAAAAAAAAAATAATAATATTTATGGAAACAGAGTTATTAGCTGAAAATTTTTGTATTATTAATAGTTAGTATTCACTTACAGAACTGCAAAGAAACTGTATAGATTCACATTACCTGCAACAAATAATAAGATTATTTAATTAATTTAATTGCATAGACACACATACATTTATAGACAAAAAAATACAATCAGTATAAATATTAATATATGTGTATATCAATAGTTAATATATGTAAATATTAATATATGTATGTATTTTTGGTCTCGCATACAAGTTTCAACCTTTTGCGCCTATTGGTTTCTTTTCTAGATGCGCTCATAAATTTACTACTAGACCAATTTTAAGAAATTTGTATGTTATGTCGAATGCAGTCTAGAGATGGCCGGTCTCATATTAATTTCTACAGTCTGTGGGCTCAATGAATGTTGCTAAACTGATACCTTTATTATATAAAAAATCAAAACCATTTTTACAAATTTAAAATAAAAGATGTGAAAAAATTAAATAATTTAAACAAAAATAGTTTGTAAAGCATAATATCATTTGAGCACGTTACCAAAATTCGAGGGTGGTTCCCCACACTAATTGGCAAGATATTTTTATTTACCACAAAAATTGCTGAACGAGTTTTTGAAAAAGAAGATTAGCTATAAAAATTCAGTGATATATTTTATAGATATAGTTACTTGTGGAACTTAAAAGAGAGAATTTAGTCTCGATTCGCTCTCTAATGGTGTAAACAATATATGAAACTGGTATGAAACATATGGTCAAAATGTCAATGAAGAAAGAAGGGTTTGATAAAATACAATTATTTTTCGGAAGATGGATAGAAATATAGTAATGAAAGGTAGGAAGGCATAGAACAGAGGATAATAGATTAAAAAAAAGTATCGGAATTGAAATAGCTGAACACTAAATATCAATTCATGTTTTACCATTGTATGATAACACAATCTATTTCTGATAGCAGTGATTTTTTAATAAACTGTGGTAGGTTAATTTCATTAGGAAAGTGGGCAGGTAAATAGAGTTACATTTGGTAGCTCGTGACAGGTATCCTATATCCTTCAACATTTTCCACTCATATGTTATTCGCGTAACATTTATCACGCAGTCGCTTCCCCGTGGCGGTGACGGAATGAAATGTCGTTCATCAGGCCGATACTCCCCGATGTCGCCCCTCCACCCCCACAACATCCTATATTCACAGTGAGTTATCGCTTCCAAACCCCTACCAGCATCCAAGTACAGAAGTTAAGAGGAATTATTGGTTACACCTGCCTGCACATTTTAAACCTTCGGTTGAAACCATAAACTCCCCCCAACCCCTCCTCTTTTAGCATCCGTAACAAATCCTTTCAATTTTTCAATAATTTCAAAAACAAATGCCTGATTTAGAACTGACATATGCTGAATGACGGAATGAATCCAAACCAAGCAAATCACTTATTGCTCATAACTACATTTATAAACAACGAGACGTTAAGGCACTAATTACGGGCTTAATTTTATGCTTAGAAAAAAAAGTAAAATTGAGTAAATTAATTTAGATAGGCTATTATAGATAATAATTATATATGCAGACCAGGATGTCCAAATCGAAATACAAAATTCGATGGCACCGTACTGTTTGGGTTGGTAACTGCCAAACATTCCCGTAATCGTCAGTCCAGTCAATATCCCTAATTAATAATATTTAAAAACTTAATAAATCATTAATAAATCTTAAAATCTTAATAAAGCTAGTAACATCCAAGTACGTAAAAAAAGTCAGACACTCTATTGTATGTCGTTAAAAAAACCCGTGAATATCCAAGTAAAATTAAAAATGGTGGGACAAAATGTTAAGTAATGCTGTGAGAATCGATTGTACGTAGTATTTCGATTATAACCTGAAATGTAAGCCTAACCTACCCATAATAGTCCGTTGCGGGCTTGGTAACCGCATTCTAAAGCTTGGCCTTTTATTCTACTTCAAAGTATAATTCCCCATTTCATCTAGCTATTCGTTAATCAGTAGCTATAGGGGCTGTATAGCCAGACTTTGCTGATTCAGCATTTTGCAACGGTCGAGGGTCAGTTCCTATGACGTCTTAGGAGCTAGACATACAATCTGCTGGTTTAGCATAGTTTGGCTTTATAGTAGCTGCTTTAATCATACCTTAACATTTATTTATTATAGTATTTAAAATGAAATAAGTCCTTTTTGTACTAAGATTTCTTATTTTTTACATTAGTCTGTAATATCAAACATTAAGGTACCCAGATAAAATGTTAATATTTTTGAGCCAGGAAAAATGTAAATGTAATCGCTACCTGGGGAACACGACAAAAGCAAAAAGACTCGACTTGAGAATGAGAATTATAGGACTCTTTTAAAGTCACTTGTGAGAAACACATGAAATAACACTAAATATTCCTAGCAATGAATAATAGAACACAGGGAACCTCTAAGATAAAAATTTAATTTTCTACAACACATTCTTCACTTTTACAGCGATCTTTTTACCTTAGTATATTACATGACTTTTTCCCCTAGAAGACAAATCCCCCCAACCTACATGAGTTATCTACTTGGCGTCTGCGTTATTTATTATTTCTATTCATAATTTAGTTATATATCAATATCAGGTAAATTATGAAGAGCAACTTCTTAAACTAAGATTAATCTATTCATAGTAGTAAAATAATTGTCACTGAATTATTATACGCAAGGAATTACAATCTAGTCATACCCTAAATTTAAATTCAAAAACTAGCTAGTACATTTATAATACGTATTTCTTGACAAAAATAAGATTTAGATAAATGCATTTCTTTAAAAATTTACTCACACATTTATAAACTTTTAAGTAATAAATTAAATAATGTTTTCAACACTGAGCTTAGTCTAGATTCTAGATTAACATCAGTCAGCGATTGTTTTTCCCCAAAACATTTTAGATCGATTTTTCCGGGGCAATATTTTTATTTAAAAAATCGGTCCGAGACAACTCAGACAATACTTCTCATAATTATTTAACACAGTGTTTCCCATTTATTAGGTTTCAAGGTTTAGTAAATACATTTTATTATTATTGGAACATTATATCAAAATGTATTATAAAAAATGTCTCCTCGCCGGGAAACGAACCTGGCCTCTCTCTGCCTGCGTTTAAAGCTATTTCTCAGGATCTAGATTTTTTTCCGGGGAAACGGCTGATATCTTTAGATTCGTTTTAAAATGGACTAAATTTTAAATTTTTTAAATAAAAAAACATCGGAACCGTTTGAGAAATAATTTTTTCCCCTTTTTATCAGAGTTTTTGAGGAGCAGTGCCCAAAATTTTGAGCTACAATCCATTTATCCATTTTTTTTTAATGGTTTTTCTGAACAAGTATGCCAAATTTATTTGAAATCGGTCCAGAAGTTAGGCTCTACGGGTGTGCTCATACGACAAACGGAAATTTTTTAAAAACACTTTTTTGGACTCAAGGAGCCTAAAAACGTGTAAATCCATCAAAAACTCAAAACCGAATTTTCGTGTCATCGCAATACTTACTTCTTTATATGAGAAAAAAAAGAAAAAGAAATAGGCAATATAGAAATAAAATAAAAAATAATAGATCTAAAAAATTAATAATAATATAAAAAAAAAACAAAAAAAAAACCAAAAACACTTTGAGACCTCATTTTTAGAAGATTGCTTTAAACATTAACGTTGAGGATTCTGCACAAGCTTGGATAACCCGTCCCCTTAAAATAAGCTGAAACTATTGAATAATAAATGTGGAAGGATATCAAGAGTGCTACAAGTATTGTTATCGGAAGCGTGACAATATGTTGGTGGTGTAATTAGGCAGGTGATTGTCACGGACTTAATCCTATGAAATATTGAAACGTTTAGGGTCACTAAGGGACTACATGTGACTCTCGTAACTCAGACACTCATAATGTTAATATTTAGGGTCATTAATAGGCTAGGACCCGACCCTTCAACCTCTTCTCTTTATCTCTAAACAAAAACCCCAAATTATAACACGTTTAAACAGCTTATTCTTGTTTAAGCTTCACAATTATTCAATGGATAGCCCTAAATATGAAAACACCAATTTAAAACAACTTATGATAGGAGAAGAGGCACAAAAAAAATAATATAATTCTAAATTATTAAAACGCTATTAAATTAATTTAATACGCTTATAAATTTCAATACATATTGTACAACAGCTTATGTTCCGTATAACTAAATTTTTGGTAATTTTGAGTTATGCAAATCACAGGATTTATAATATTCCGCAAAAATTTCGTTATACGTATTTGTATTCAGAGCGTCCTTCTCTTTCGACCTTAAGACCGTATCCTTTTCGTCCTTAAAAACTCATACCCCTATAATTATTGAGAGTGCATGCATATGTGCCAGCAAAGCCTTGGAGGCCATTGATGTGCTATTCCATGAATAACGTCATCCTATGTAGTTTATAATTTAATTTAAAAAAAAAACAAAAAAAAAAACAACAACAATATAAAACTGAAAAACGGCGTTTTCTATTTAATTTAAATCTTGCGTTAATTTTGGGACACCCTTTATAACTTTAATTAGCCCCAACTTTATTTTAAGATAATATAAGATAAGATAGAATAAGACCATTTTAGATAATATAAGACAATAAGATTAATATAACTTGGCGATGCAAGTATTATAGCAGCAGTATTTCTTGGTTAGTGTAAAAATTGCATATAATTTACAAAAAGACGAATGACGAATGATTATTGCTAGCATTTATTACAAAAAAATAAATAAATGGAACACGGAAGCGGAAATAATTAAAACAAATGATCTAACAGTAGAATATTTAGTACATTAATATTAATCGTAGGTATACAGGAATTAGATGGCATATTTAAAGTACAATGTGACGTATCATCGCGGCCACATTTAATCCAATAAATATAGCCGAATTAGAAACTAACATTATTTACTTGATTTAGAGGGTTAGCCCCGAGCCGTGGGAAGGGGGTAAGGGCGCGTCCTGATTTCCCACAGGGCGTCCCTTCTAAAAACCTACAGTTTTTACCCAACTTTTTTGGGTCACCAACCAATGTCATTTTTAATACTTTGCGACAATATATACCCCATATCCATATACAGGATCCAAATTCGAAAGAGGGGAGGGAAAAACATGGATTATAGCCAACATGACTACAGCCGTGTGTATAACCTTTCGAATCATAAATAAAAAAAAAATAAAAAAGTTAACTGAAATTTGTGAGACCTGGAGAATACAATAATAATTTGAATTACAAACGCTATTACAGCAAGAGCACCTGAAAGTAAGTTTTTCTTTTTGGACCCGGTAATTTATATTGATTAGAAAATATGATTCAATTTTTTTCCGTTTAAAATCTTAAATTATTAATATAAAAGTTGTACCGGTAACATATATTTTTAAAAGTTTTACCTATATTTATTATTTAATGGTAATTTAATAACAAAAGGAATATCTTAAAAAAAAACAAGGTTTATGTCGTTGTTTGCTAATCTTTTGGATTTGTCAACTAATTATGACAGTAAAGATATTAGAAGGAAAAACAAATAAATATTAGCGCAAATTAATAATAATAATAAAATAATCAGCTGTTTACTAAAAAATAAAATAAATTTTCATTTAAAAAACCTTTAAAAGGACTGTAAATGAGGAAAATTTTACGGCAATGTGTTGCTGGCAATAATGCCTGGGCTATTTATGGCTTAAAATCCATAGAATACCATATTGCCAGTTCTTGGCCCGGCAATATTTTTGAATGTTATAATGCCCGCAACACATTGCCGAAAATGTTGCTATGTTGTATAAATATACAGTATGTCCCAGGATCGACTTGACGATACGTGAAGTGACCAAAAAATTGCAGTTTTCGACAAAAAGTCATTCTTGATTATTCCTCCTGCATGTCTTGAAATGAAGATTTGTCGTATTAACAATGTTCTACCATGTAACCTGTTCCCCAAAATTGCAATTTTTTAAAATAGCACAAGAGGAAACTGGCCTAAATATTAATTTTATGAAAAAAAGTCATTCTTTA
>KZ651052.1:263270-273705 GCA_001010745.2 Gerris buenoi | reverse complement strand
CTGGGCACCCCGACATGATGCGCCCCCCCCCCCCCCTATTTTTCCCCCCTATGACCTACCAAAATGTTATAGCCTATAACACCGGCAGAATTGAGCTTAACATTGTACCCAAAAACCAACAAAATATGTTCAGCCGTTTGGACGTGATTAACGCACAGACAGACATAAAATTTCTTAACTTAAACTCTTTACCAGGGCAATTCATTTAGTGGAAAAAAAAAATTGAGGCAAATCGGATAAATTTATCTCTAGTACTAAAAAGAAATTAAGGATTCTATAGGACGCGAAATTGGTTAAATTAGTCATGCTTTTTTCGGACATTCGTATAGTTACCAGGTATAGGGGAGTGTTTGTGGCCAAGTGGAGAACCTTTGCGAATCTCTGCTGGGTGTCCAGGATGTCCAGAAGCAAGGACATGCGGTCCGTGACCGGACGATGAGGTCTGAATGGAAGGTCGTGGAAGGTGGGAGAGGTTCTCGGTAAGGATGGGTTGGTCGCCCTGCTCGAGGAAGGTAGGGACAGCCGACGAGGAGACTTGGGCAGCGAGCGGTAACCTGAGTCAGCCGGACTCGAGGGTGACACCGGAGCCGGGCCGGTGTAGCTGTGAGGCCTGGGACGGGGCGGCGGGTCCTGACGAGGCTCAGGAGGCCTCGAGTACAGAGGAACTCCTCGGGGCAGGCTTCCGGGTAAACATGCAGGTCTGATGGGGGGTCTGTCTGCGGAAGGAAGTGTGTAAGCACTCACTGACTTTACCACTCTTCTGGTGGGCCACCCCGCGAACCCACCGTCGTCATCGGGACTTTCCACCATAAGCACTCCACCGTTACTCACCACTCCGTTTGGTCTCGAAGAGGAACTTCCGGCACCTTTGTCGTTCAGGTTCAATTTTAAACTGACGTTTCGGTAAAATTGGGAATCCTTCAACATTTGCAAAGGACCCTTCTTCTTTTTATCTTCTTCCATAACGATTCTAAACTACTTGACTACGAACCTACTAAAGAAATTTTAAAACAATTACAAAATCACTAACGAAGGAAGCACCGATTACGAACTACGACACCTAAATTTATTTTTTTGGATTAACGAAAACAGTCCTAAAGATCCTTTCTCTTATAACGATTATTTTATCAAATAGGATGAACGACGTAAGAGTCTCTCCTGTTAAAAAGGAAGAAGCAAAACTTGCCGAATACTCGCCTGAGCCTGGCCAGAGGACGGCGGCCGGGCTGCGGCGGCGGCTGTTTGTGCATGGCCCTCACATGTGGAGGGAAGCGCGGTCCAGAGCCGACTAGAGACGGGACCATGCCGCCTCCGTGTCTTAGCCTGGGGCGCATGGCTCTCCCCCTAGCCACCCTACTCGTGCCTGAAATATTCAGCCGCCGAGTTTAACTTCTTCTTCCTGGACCCCAACGGATACACGACGAGGCCACTTTATGCCCTCAACTATAAACAATAACACATAAGCCGAATACTTAACAACAACTTTATACCTCCTGCATCTCTAAGAAAAACTTGATCAAACTCTAGTCTGCATGCCTAAATAAAATTCTCAGAAAAACATTGCGACATTACTTTGAATATTCCACTGATGCCTCGACTCTAATGATACGAATTACAACACGTAGAAGTTCCTCTTCCTCTTATTAAGAAACAAATAGCTACTGCTTGTATTCTATTATTTCTAGACATATTTAATTATTAAGATCTAAAATAAAACCAAAATCTCTTCTTTCAATAATAATTTTACATCAACATATATCATCAGTTTTAACAATTATTTGTTATAAGTAATCAACATTTATCAAAATTATGTATTTCAATAAATATCAACATAAACGTTAAGGTACACAGGGTGATGTTAGGTATACAGGTAAATGTTAGGGATACACTTAAGATATGTTGTACTTCTTGGTTCTGTTTAACATGTCCTAACCCAACGTGTTGGATTGGACTGGCCTTCTAAACATGTTTGACGAACTTTTTTATAAAACCAAAACGTTGTAGATAGATACTGGTTGAACTATGTATAGGCATGTTGCTAGTTGCTAGACTTGGTTGTACGTTGTACCACAAGTACGGACAGATCTTCCAACCAAGTTTCAGCTTCGACAAACATGTTTATAACACCAAAACACCATCGACAGGTGATACTGGTTGGTCTATACATAGCAGGCATGTTGCTAGACATGGATGTACCGCAAGTCTGAACGAGTATGAGACTATTAAAACGATTTAGTTAAGTTAAATGAATATAAATAAATAATCCCATTTAAAGTAATTATTAACAAATAAGAAGAGACTTGAAAAGTTGGTAAAATTAACTTATGCTTGTTTTAAAGAACTTAGAATTTAAATTGATAAACAAAACAATAAGAAGATACTCAACAATGTTATTTTGATTGTTTAAAATTGGCAAAACCAGTGGTTTAAAAACAACGAGAGCAAGAATGTGATCGAAACAAAAGAACCACTTATAAAGGAATATTTTCAACAAAGCAAACTCGCTCGCTAAAAAACCCAGATTTCCGAAAGGATCTTCATTTTCATTTCCCAACTCGTTTATAACTCGTTTTAAAAACAATTTTTGTAAGGAAACTTTCAACACAATTCCCTCAGGAAAACAATCAACAATAAAAACTGATTAGATAAAATTCAATCGGGATTCTGCGGAAAATTATGGTGAACCAAATCATATTACATAACAGAATGAATTTCCAAGTTATAATTTCCTGTAATTGAGGTAAGAAAATAAAAAGGGTAATAACCGAAATGTTATTATTTAGAATATCTCAGTTAGAAACTGATGAAGTAGCCATTTAACAAATAGTTATAGCAGTATAAAAGTAACAAGTAACTATTAGTAGGTATTAAAAGGTATAAATTAAACACATTATACTTAATACTTTACACTCAATAAGAGACGACTTTATTGTTTAAGAGCAAATTAATGCACTTAAATTAATAGACTTAGGTAGAACCCGAATTCAGGGTGTTCTTTTGAAAAGATAAGATATAATTAAATTGCAATTGAATGAAGTTTTCTCATAATTTCTATTGTCTTTAATCTGAGCACATCAACGATATCATTTCCAACCCTCCACTCCTACCATCAAAAAATGAATGAACCCATGAACAAAAAAAAAAAAATAAATAATTTGGAAATCACTCTCAACTAAGGAGGCTTTTAACTCCACTTGGAAGGGTTCAGAGCGAAAAAAGTTCAGAGAAGGATACCATCCTCAAATTGCCTGCTACAACATAGGATACTTCTTATTCGGTTTAGTCTTCACGTAAAATAGTACTAGTGATAATAGGAATAGGGTACACTATCAAAAAATATAGAGGGCGCTTAAGAAGGCGGATAAAAAAAACCAATCTACGTCACTTCAAGCCCTACAAAATAGATTAGTTAGCTATTAAGCCAGAAATATAACTTGTATACAAAAAAAATCCTGTAGTGAATCCAAATAGTGCACAAATTTCATATGAACACAAAAAACAGAATCCCAAGATATCGTGTACAGATTGCCAAAAGAGGTTAATGAAGTCATGATTAGGTTTATTAAACTGGAAAACTAAATAAATAATTAAGGTCTACAAAATAATCTAACACTTGTTGTGAGTGATTTCTAGCTTGACACACTGACATGCTAATGGATTAATAGTGTAATGGACTAAACTCCCGTCACTGGGTATGTATGGAACCAAAGTCAAATATGTAGATTATGCCTGACGACATTAACATTAGCAAATCTATGTCACCCTCAATTTAAAGTCAATCTTAACACCAGTAAATTTCAACTTTGCAACTATTACTTTGTACAATTAAGTTTGTAAAAGCTCTGATCATATTTTTTTTAAAAATATATATTATAATTGTAACAATTTTTAGTCTTCCTCACATTAAATGTTGAAATCTATTCTAACCCCACTCAGCTGTCAGTTTTCGTCATTGTCGAATTTTACAGCCAAAATACCTCCATAAAAATCTGGACTAATGTGAAGTAAAGATAATAAAGATAATAAAGACTAATGTGAGCTCTGAATGCATGAATTCATAGCGTAGCGAAATTCTACGACTTATACAAATTAAATATCTTGAACTATAAAATAAAACTGTTCTTATAACAAATCTCTTATCAAATTCTATTGTTTTTTTAACCGTAACATCCAAGACGCAGATGGATGAAGGAAGAGAAGAGGGATATGATAGTAAGTCGGTGGTTACAGGGATACAGAGCTCTCTACGAGAGTATTATATTGTTCTCAAGTGGTTTCCAGTGTTCAAGTGTTAGATAAAGCTACCACAGATAAGCGCGTTACCAAGGAACAAGCAGACGGAGCAACGCCAGATTCTCTCCAGGTCCCACATACCTTCAACCTTAAAACCTTTCTATTAATAATGGACAGAGCCTAAAGCTAAGGGATGCAATGTTTTATTTTACTTCCTCCTCATAGCAGAGTTCACTATATATCCTCTAGTGAGCCCTTTCTACTCTAATATTGAACAGAACATAGAACTACAGCAACCTGAGCAGTTTGGACAGCTAAACAACTGACATGAGATCTCAAATATTGTAAAAACATAACCTGTCTCACACATACACCTGACAGTAACAGGATAACAACTAACCTAAATCAACCGTGGATATTGAAAATTTCCAGCATTCCCAGAAACCTAACATAAAGCTCTTTATTTAAAATCCTTGCCTTTTACCAAAACCTCATTCACTTGCACTAGCTTAAACAGGGTGTCCAAATAAACAGAAACGGGAATAACTTCAAATTATCTCCCGAAATAAACGGAGGTTAATGGAGGTCAACATGAAAAAATTACAAAAACAGATCATATCTGAAATTGCAGAAAACTTAAACTTTTATATTATATTAACTACCACTACCATCAATAAGTAACCAACAACATAACCTACTATCTTCAAACGTTTATAAATCGCTGTCCACCCCGAATTCTAAATGTTAGATGGTCGGACATAATTTCTAATGAAGATTTGTGGGATATTATGCAAGAAAAACAAATCATATTCCAAATCAAAGAGAGAAAATGGCGTTAGATTGGACATACTCTAAGGAAGCCCCAGGGAGCCATCGAAAGTGCACTCGACTGGAACCCCCAGGGAACGCGCAAACGTGGCCGGCCCAAGAATACTTGGAAGAGGACAGTCGAGAAAGAAGCCAAGGAATGTGGAAAGACCTGGAGTGAAGTAAAAAGAATGACAAAAAATCGTCCCAACTGGAGAGTCTTTATAGCTGCCCTATGCTCCTAAAGGAGTGACAGGAATTAAGTCAAGTAAGTCACTACCACCATATTAGTAGTAAAAACATTTTCACTCATTACTGCCACACGTAAGAAAATCAATGCGATTTTAGTGATCCTTAAATATATTTAGAATCAACTGTAAGCCTATATCCTCGATAAATAATAAAACATATAGTAGGGTTACCTATACAAAATATACATCTAATACAATTTAACAATATTAAAAAATCCAAATTTGCAGATGCGACGTAAAATTTTAAAACTACGGATATTATTACTCAAACATGTTCAATCCTGAATTAAAAACAAGTAAACAAAGCAGTTAGGTGGTATAAAATAAAATTCAAAGAAAACTAATCTTCAGAAGAATTTATATAATTGTAAAAAAAAAAACTACTCTGATACAAGTTGTGATTACATAGAATATCTCGGGTAAAAATATTGACATTTTCATGAGAGAAAAAAAATATGAAAATGTGGGATTGTTCAACTCCCTCGCAACTCTGTTGGAAGAGAAGGAAAGTCCACAGGGAATTATTCATTTTTCCTGAGTATCATTTAGTTGGGAACAGAGTGAAAGATGATTAATTTTAGATGCTCGGGCGTGAGGGTATCATGGGATTGGTTAGGAGGGGCTAGGCCGGTGTATCTAAGACAGAACCGAGAGAACGGCTCTTGCTTCGCCTGCACCCTCGGGTATTTCCAGACCCAGCCAAATCTCACAAATAATTCCACAACAAGTCTTTAAGTAAGAAATTTCATCCCTTTTTTAGAGGAGGGGGAAAAAAAGTCGTGAGGTTTTTCTAGGTTTCTTCTCTTATCTGGAAAATTAAATTGATTTTTAAAAAGTACAAAAACAAGGAACCAACGAAGCACGAATTATTGCTAATGATTGAAATCATGATTTATTCAATAAACACTTAAGATTTCCAATTAATATTTCTATCATTTGGAAATTACGTAACTTTAAGATTAAAATCTTTATTAATCAATATAAATATTTAATTAATATTGAAATCATAATTCAATAGCAACAATAGTTGCATTAACGTTTTAAACATCTACATATAAATACAATTTTACGACTAAACATTTCCATTATTTTCACCAACTTTGTTTCTTTTGGTAAACTTATAAATAATTTAGATCTAACTAAAATAAATATGAATAAAATAAAGAGGATAAAGATGAATGGGCTAAACAAAACTTACCTATTTTATGTATAAAAGAAGCTTTGAATTATAAATCATTAGAACCTTTGTGATACATCAAGGAGTCAGATAGTGGCTAGCTAAGAGTCTCTGTTGCCAAAACTAAAGAGATGCGGTTAAATGATGTTTGAAATGATCGAGCACTGTTTTTGGGAACACAAAAATTAGAGAATGTCAAAAAATTTCAATACCTGGGCAATATGGTAAACCATTAGAGGAGGAGTAGGTGAAGATGTGAAGAGTCGCATCAAGAAAGCAGACGAAACCTTTCCCTTTCCACAATTATACCATAAAGGCGAAACAAAAGTATCTCAAAGCAAATTGAAATCCTTCTCTTCAATAGAAATGTAAGGCAGTCCTAATGTATGCAAGTGAGACAATGCGAGTGGACGCTAAAACCACTTCTCAACTCTTTGTAAACATTACTTCGGCACATCATGGATATTTGGTGACCAGAAACAAGTACAAATGAAGACTAAAAGAGACTTACTAGAGAGGCATCAATGGATCGACAGATCCAAGAACGGAAGTGAATGGCTGGGACAAACTTAAGAAAACCAGATGGAGCGATTGAAAAAGATGCTTCCGAGTGTAAAACACAGGGTGCCTGGGGGAGTGGCAGGCCGAAGAGGACGTGAAGAAGATCAGTGGTAAAGGAGGCTGGACAAGTTGGGTAATTCTGGGGTGAACTCAGGAAACTGACAAGGGATCCTGATGAGTGGCGGGTTCTCCTAGATGCTCTATGCTCCCATAGGAGCCTAAGGAAGTAAGTCAAGAAAGAATGTCTCTAATTAAAATTAAGCTGCAGCATAAAGCAGCTTTTGAACGGGGAATAGTCATCTCTAATACCATTTGCAGTTATAAACATATTATGAATAGTAAAATTAGTTTTGGTAAAATTAAGAATTAAAATTACTATTTGAAAAACTCACCAATTAAGTAACAAACTAATATCAACTTGAATTTTGATCTGCTAACTAATTTTACACTCATGATCATGAAAGTCACATTGTCCACCAAAATTGGCGGGATATGTCACTCTCCAGTGCCCCCCCNGTTTTCTCTTAATACAATTTCCATCATTTTTGTATTTTTATTTTTTCCTTAAAAGAACTCCAAAAGCTGACATCTAAACAATATAAGGAGAAATACATTTAAGCAGATTAATGGGACAGTAGTTCTTTGATTTATAACCCTTAAATAACAAGGAAGAAGCAAAGAAATCGTTGTAAAAAAAACTATTAAAAGCCATTTTATACACATTTCCGGCATCCCTAAAAATAATCTGTTTATTTTCATCCTGGACTGTTGATACAAAAGTATTTCCTTTTAGGAAAGATTATTCAAAAATAAGTTAATGCTATAAAATTCGTAGGTTGTAATTTAATTGTTTGTAATTGTTGTCTTCCCCCCCCCCCTCTTTTGTTTCTTTTTGTTTATCACAGCATTAGCCCATTAAGAAGAAAGAAAGATCTATCAACTAAAAATAACTTTATGGTACATTTCCGGCATAAGATGGTCAGAGGTGAACCTCCACTCACTAATAATACACAAGATAATTAAATTTACTTTTAAGTAAATTAGTGTTGCTAATAAACTTTATGAAACGCACTGCATTATTTTTGGTCACATGTAAATAAATGGGTTTAAAAACACGAGTAAATTATTATAAGAAAAAAGAAAAGGTAACAGTTATTGGAATAAGTTAAAAATAGTGTGTAAATTAGTATGGTATACATAGTTTCCTCGCGTCCAGCGCGTATAGTTTAATAATATTATGCATTTGTAACTTAAAATTATCTAAATTATTTACTCCCCCCCCCCCAATTTTTTAATTAGTCAAAATTGTTTTGATGTTTTACATAAATTGCAATGCAATGTCAAACAGAGGATCTTAGCTTACCACATATTCTTAAAAGGCAATAAAAGATAAACTTAAATAGAAAATTCTGGCTTCGTGTTAATCAGACACTTCCTTGCACGCTAACTTCTGGCTATAAGAGTTTTAGTTGTATTTTTTAGTATTTTATTATTTTTAGTCTTGTATATTCTAAAAGGGAAGGTGGATTATAAAAAAAAGGGTAAAGAACCGGCTCAAAAATAATATGTTTTACTCTTTAACCCTTGTGAGGAAGGAGGGACTACCCCCCTCCTAAAGGGGAGCGGGAAATAAAACAAATTGGTATCATGTCATATTGAAATGGATGATCTCAGAGAAATAACCCTGACTATAAGACCACAAAAAACTTACAATAAAACACCTATTATTAATATATAAAGAAAATTTCACCTCTAATACTCGTAAAATCCATTATCAAACTTTTTAGGGTTCCGGTTCCATTTAAAAGTTAAAAACAAAAATATTCTGGCAAATAGCTTCATCGCATCCAATTTCGTTTATTTATTTATTTATTTGTTTTGCTTTTAAAACCTATTATTGTCTATTTATTTAATTTTCTCCCTTTTATTTAAATTTGATAAAATTAGCATTAAAATTTTAGCATAATTAAGTGCGCAAACGGTTGAAATTAATCTAGGGCTATAAGCGGGATACTTTCGACAAACTAATCAAATGTCATAAAAATCAAATAAGTACTTATGAAGATTTGTAATTTTTAATTATTTTTAAATTGTTAATTCATTTGCTATTTTAAATATTAGAAATATTATTATGTNTTTTAATCAGTCAAAATTGTTTTGATGTTTTACATAAATTGAAGTATTAATTTACCAAAATTTAAAGATTGCAGACAGTTGAAATTATCATGGGACCATCTGTAGGCTATTTTTGACAAACAATCTAATTTATTTTTTTAAATTATAAGACATTTATATGGGACCAACAATGAGCTACCATCCAAATTGGTGGACGAGAGAGACTTACAACAACAAAAAGATATACTGGCTACTTAAACTAAACACCACGATGCATCACTCCTCACTCCACTGAAAGCTTTCAGTAGTGGAAGCGAAATGTCAGACTTCAACCCCTTCGTGACGCAGATTTCATCAGATAGCCAAGTTGTTTATTACGAGTATACCCGCGGAAGCCTACGCACTAAGTGAGTTTAGAGTAGTTTTGAAGGTATGGTTCGGAAAAATTAAACGACAAACTGACAGACAGACAGACGTACTGAAAGATATGGGTCCAAAAATGATCCCTTATGTCTGAAACCTATATATGTCTTGGGAATCGGGAGTTTTTGAAATCGGAGATAAAACATTTTCAGATAGCTTCAGTTACCTTCGGTAAGCACGGAAGAAATAGGAATAATCCCTATATTTATTTTGTTTTTTATTTTTAAAATAGGTTTTTCCAAATACAAAGATCTTAAAAAAAGTATTTAGAAAAGTTTACTTCATCATAGTATGGAAGAGATATGTCAGTTTAGAAATCAAAATATTTTTCTTTAACTTTCTTTCCTCGATTCGGTAAATAAATAAAAGAAGTTAAGGTCTAGCTTGAGCATTATAAAAAGAGCCAAGTCCGATTTATTGAAATGTGTTCTTTGATTTAATCTACATTTACCTCTGTACGGTAAAAATAAATATCTATATAAAACTCTTTTCTGACATTATACGAAAGAGTTTAAGAGCAATTCAATGCTGCTTATCTAACAGGATATAACTGAGAAGATATGTTTAATAATATAAACAAAACAAAAAACACAATAATCTTTGAAAGTACCGGTGTGGAAATCCCACACATGACTTCCATGAAAAGTTGCCGTGTCAATACGTGAGCAAGATAGAACTCTGTATAAACTACATCGTACAAACAGCTAATATTGATTATAGTTTCGCAACAAAAATAATAATGATAATAAACACAATAAAAAATATATATTTAACATACAAAAAAATGTTACCCTAATAAATGTCGGTAGTGTGTAAAAAGATTCGAGGATATGATGTGATCCGTTCCGATGTTTAGAGCTAAACAGAA
>KZ651052.1:197032-238448 GCA_001010745.2 Gerris buenoi | reverse complement strand
TAATATTCAAATACTCTTTTCCGTAAAAGTTGGCTTCAGCCTCTTATCAGTAATTGCTTAGGATTCCGATTCTATGCTCCTTCTATATTAGTATTATTCTAAGATAAAAAGTCTTATATTTGAAATCTGTCAAAGGAGGTAAATATTGGGGAGGTCAAAGGATTGTAAATATTTGGGATATGACAAAACAAATAAAATAACTTGCGGATTTTTTCCGTACTAACTTTTCATACAGCAAATTTGCTGAAAACGAATTAAATTCTGCTGAAAAATGACTAGAAGCATTAAAATAATGCATTGTCATCGTGTTCTGAAAGTTTCAAATGTCTAGCTACTCGGGATGTTACTTAAAATTCGATCGCAAGATTTGTACCGGACAAATAAACAAACAAGAAACCAAGTTAATAAAAACGTAGTAATAAAAATATAAAATATAATATAATGATAACAAATGATAATACATTTTTATTAGGTATGAATTTTTGGTCAACTTATACGTAAATAATGTATATTGGTAATTATATGTAATAGATTTCTTTAAGATGAATTCAGACTATGAAAGTATCTATATGTACATCATAAATTTAATATTTCTTCTTAATAATTACAAGCATTAGGCAACAAAAAGAATCTATACACAATACACAAGGTTCCATTGCCCATAGAGTAATAAATATGCAACAAAACTACAAAATAAAATAAAATTATCGGGTTGATTAGGATACTGTTAACTGTGCAAGGATGATTATAATGTTTTATGTTAAATCATTAATCAGCATAGGTCTTACTGGTTAAGTCCTAGAGATTAAGTGACTGATTCATCCGATATAATATGTACTCGTACTTAGTTGAATCATCAAATTACACCGGCGAGTCCATCCGATTTAAATATATACCCTTCTGCTTGATTCTGAACATGGTGAAGGGTTGGTGGCTTGTCATTTTTAGTACTATGTTTTTCCAATAGGTGCGCTGAATGAAATATTTGTAATATATGTAGTAGGGTTTAATATAGAAGGTTAGGATTTAACAGGAGGTCGCTCAGTTTTTACATATAGTACTATAATTTTCCACTGGTCGATCAAGAAGTTACGGCAGCGCTAGTGTTGTTGTTTGTGTTATTTAGAATCATTTTATAATAAACTTTTGTCAATGTTTTTGCATCAAGTAGAGAAAATACGCGAATACTACGCAGCCTGAATTTATGGCTGTAATTTCAGGAAAATTAAAAATGCGCATGTAATACGCATTTAAAATTCGGGAATAATTTTAAGCGTGAGCGCATTGTATACAAAATTTTTTTTTTTTAGTTGCTATTTATGTATATTTAAGAAGAAAAAACAACTTTATTTATATTTAGTAGGTATTCATTAATAAACACTCCTGGAACCATTGGATGCTTTAAAATGAATCCATTAGAATAATTCGCGGAAAGAGGGGCCTTTGACAGCAACAATAAAATAAAAATACACTTCCAATTAGTAGCAGTAGCACATAGCTTCCACGCATCCTATTTCATACACTTTGATGATTTTAGGCTTTAAAAATCCATTATTATCGAGGTCCATAGGCTAGCTGTACTATTGAAGAGGTAGGTCAAATAGAGAGAGGACAAAGTCACCACCTATTCCCCGCGTTCTCTCCATAATAAAAACTATTAATAGTTTTAGCGATCTTTAACACTTAAAACGATGTCGCTGTTGGTTTTACTAAAAAATTGTAAAAAAATGTTTGTCTCATTGTCATTTGTCTAGATGAAATTTTTTTCCCAACCTAAAATTCCAATTTTAAATTTGAAGTTCACGTTGAAGGATACCTTTTCTAACGACCTCATCTTAGGCATTTGTAAAATTAACAAATTTACCAAGTTTCATCAAAATCAGTCAACTTTTACTAAAGTTGTCGTTAAGTTTCAGACACACAGACTGACAGACAGACACGAGACTAAAATTGTTCCCTGACGTCTTAAACTGATTCTGTTTTGGATTTTTTAAAATCGGACACATAAAATATTTTCGTCCTCAAAAATGAACATAAATTTATCCGAAGAAAAAAAATGTATAATTTTTTTCTTTTAACATGTAGTCATGTATCAAGTAGTCATATTTTTCAATTACTATTAATCAATTAAATTTTTCAATATCTGCCTATAATGGCAAAATGTAAAGTTGGAAAAATCAGTAGATAATTTTTTCACTCACGTATAATACACAGCGCAATTTTAGAAGAAAGAAAGAGGTGAAAGTTGTAATTCATTTTTATCACAAATTTAGTTGTCATTAGCATTATAATATATTCCATTAGGCTTAAGTGTTGTATTAGCTTTATTGGACAAATAAAAATAACTTTTAAATATACATTTAACATTACACTTAAAGCATCTAAATATTTACACTAGAAATAAAACAATGCATTTATACAAAAAAGAATTAATTAATATTTCATAATAACATGCACGTTGATACAATTTAAATGGTTGATGTCTAAATTACCTATATTTGGCTTAGTGGTTAAAATGTATTTTATCATTAAAACAGCTTAAAATTGAACCATTATAAACGTTTTAATAAAACGCCACATAAGTATAACCTAATTATATTAGAAAATTAGCTATTTGTTTGGATAACAGTAGTCAAATTATTATTATTATTTTAAATAATTGGTGAAAATACATGCCTATGCTTCATAGGTGCATAAACATGCAAGTAAATCAATAGAGGTGTAAATAAATTAATAGATATAAGTAAGAAAATTAGTTAACCCGTAAAAATATAGATTTAACTGTAATGCCTAATTGTATAAAGCAGAAACTTTCAAGTTCTGATGAAGTATTACAATTCATCAATTTCTCATTTAAATCCTTCTAAAACACCTTAATAACATTGTTCCAAAGTTCCAAGACATATTATGGAAGCATTCTTTAATGGAAGGTAATTAAGTGTTAGTTCATAAGTTGAAGAATAAGCTCAATAATTATAGTCTCAACTGCACTTCTCAAAATTATAGATATACGGACTGACGGACGATATTTATGGAATTAAAATGTGCAAATAAAATTACAAACTACATGAATAGCTAGCAAAAGCATATATTATAATAAAGTAGTATTGCTGAGATAAACTAGTAGCATATAAGCCTAATAAACTAGAATTTATAGAAATAAAATATGTACCATTACTGACATATATAATAACAGCACAAATAGAGCAACAGTACTTGAATAGTGGTGTTGCTTTTTCACATTGGTATTAGATTTTAGATAATAATTATTATTAATTCAAAATATCGTAGTACACATTGATAACATACAACAAATTTTATTACTTTGATTGTGTATAATTATAGAGATAAATCCTGTCTGTGTATGAATTCATTTTTTTTAAATTATCTATATTTGGTACATATTATATGTCATGCCCCTGGCCTAAATATCAGTTTCAACCCCAAATATTTTCCAGATTAAAGGTCAAATTCCACTTATTCACATAAAAACCATTAAATATCGGGAACCGTGTATCATGGAATACGCCGGTAATCTCCCAGTGAGTGTAAAATAAACATATTTCCCAGTCACCTCTATTCATAAATTAATTTCGGAAACTGTGGACGTTTTTTTTAAAAAATAAAAACAACTGATGAATTAAAAAACTTTTATTTTCCGCAACGTTCTTTTATTAAATTATCATGTTTATATTTTCTTAATTTCAACTCTAAAATGTTTGCTTGTGTGAGTGTATTCAATACAAGTTGCAAGTCGTACTTGTCTAAAGAAATAATTTAATAAAATTAATTAAATTAAACAAACAATACTGGGTTTAAAAATACTGTGTTAACAAGTTAAAATAATTTTTGTACACTTAAAAAGTAAATTTATTAAAAGGTTCGAAGAATATCAATTAATTAAAAGCCACGTAATAAAAACTAATTGACCGTCTAACTGTAACTAAGTAAAAAAAGCCGCCTGTTTTTACAAATAAAATACACTACCAACAGAATAAAAATTAAATAATCTAAAATTATTAATAATTACAAAATATTACGAATAAACATGATTGTTAACAGTAAATAATAAAGAATTATTAATAATACTTCGTATACATTATTTTTCCTTTATTTAATCTTTTATTTATGATATTAGGATAACTTCCCTGTACTGATATAGAATTAGAAAGAAGAAAAACTTTTTTACACAAGTTAAATTAAATATTTAATGTTTTTTTAAAAAAAAGTTGACGTGTTTTAATAAATAGTTTTAATTTTTTTTACGATTTTGGTCGTATTCATACTACGGAATGATTAAATTTTAATTTAAATCAAATTATAATTATTATTAACTACGGGAAACAGACAGAGAAAAATAGATTCCAGCGCCGGGAATTGAACCACGGGCCTCTATATTCCAGTACATTGCTCTGACCAACTAAGCTACGCAGGAGAATGGTTTTCTACTGACGTTATTGATACCTTGACCCGATTTTAAAGCTTTTAATTTTCCACTAAGTCTAAGGAGTCAACATTAGTGACATAGAACTAGACCGAGAAATATCGCTTATAATTATAAAGTACCCAATTAGTACCTGTACTTCGTACAATCAATTAGAAATTCATTTTTACGATNTCTGACTGTTTCCCGTAGTTAATAATAATTATAATTTGATTTAAATTAAAATTTAATCATTCTGTAGTATGAATACTACCAAAATCGTAAAAATGAATTTCTAATTGATTGTACGAAGTACAGGTACTAATTGGGTACTTTATAATTATAAGCGATATTTCTCGGTCTAGTTCTATGTCACTAATGTTGACTCCTTAGACTTAGTGGAAAATTAAAAGCTTTAAAATCGGGTCAAGGTATCAATAACGTCAGTAGAAAACCATTCTCCTGCGTAGCTTAGTTGGTCAGAGCAATGTACTGGAAATACAGAGGCCCGGGTTCAAACCCCGGCGCTGGAGCTTGTTTTTCTCTGACTGTTTCCCGTAGTTAATAATAATTATAATTTGATTTAATCTACTTAAATACTAACTTCGAATGATAACACGGAAAGGATTTTTATCATTTGTAATAAATACTATGAAAAAGAAGCCGTGCTTAAACTTCTTTCCAAGTTCAATACATCGATCCACTAATAAAGAAAAATGATAACTTGTGAAGAAAACTAAATAATTCAAGTGCTGTGCTTGACGCAAGGCTGTGTTTTGCCTCTATGTTCTCTAATTACTTTAAAAATATTGCATTTATTTATAAAAATAATATATAATATCTTGTCGATTATGTACATAAGTAGGTAAATTTGAAAGTATATTTGTATTTTTGTATATTTTGTAGATTATCATAGGCTAAGTACCACATCTTAACAAAATAAATAATTGCTTGTTGCATTGTAAGTCGCTTTTCCAAGTGGGAAAAGACGCACCGCACATTATTTTGCCAAAAAAACAACTAATATTTTGGAACTTTCTTTTGGTCTAGAGATATTAACTAATTGATATAATAAATTAGCTTCAATAAACACTGTTAACATCTTTATAAAATACCCCAGAGAACATTTGGTACTCCCTTAGTAAAATTAAACTGATAAAGACAAATTTAACTGTCGAAACCAATAAATTTAAAATTTGCGCATTTGTTGTATAAAAAACAGTTGATAATGCTGCCTCAAAGAGTTTTATCTTTTATATAATCGAGTAGTGTCCCGACGACGGGCGACGTCGACGGCGACTCACCTCTAAATGATTTATAACGTTAAAAATAGATGAGCTATAAGCTGGATTTGAACCAGTGACCTCCAGCTCATTAAGCGAACGCTCTACCACTAAGCCACACCACTGTAATGAATCGTTTAGCATAAAACTTACTATTTAAACAGTACATATCTATTTAAATATTTTAATTATAACTAGCTCTTTTACTAACCATATTTATTCTGCTCGTTGCTACGGGCATAACGGCTAGTTTCTTATAAATACAATATAATAAGACTTGATTTTGGAACGGTACTGTGCAAAAGAGTGTTTTTATGTCACTGTTGTATAAGTTAACACCTGATATCTGGATGAAATTCTGTGAGAGGGATATCTGATTACCTCCGAGAGCGGACGTCTCTACTAACGCCATTATCTGCATTCAGCCGCCCCTCTATCACCACTTATTTTAACGGGTTGAAAAGCAATTGCAGGAATATTTAATTTAGGAATAATAATAGTAATTTGTAAATAAGTAAGGTAAGTTGTAAAACCACAGCTAGTATACGTTTTTTTCAGCTACGATTTGATAATTGAATTTAACTTATAATATTGGTAATGCAGTTACATATTTTATTACAAATTGCTTAAATAGAATACAACGGTACTTAACATCATTCATATTTAATTGGAGACTAAATTTAATTTAAGCCCTGCTTCCACAATAGATATATATTTGTTAAATCTGTGATTAGATTTCACATTATAGGGAACCCTGTAATAGTTCATCAATTTGTCACAAGGAGCGCCGAGTTCGTAACTTCCGTTACACGAGTTGGTACCGACGCCTCCCGGAAGGGAGTACATTCATCCTCACAACATTCCTTCTGAGAACGCATTATACAACGTACAACGTAATATAGTACTCATTCGCCCTATATTCCTAAACGCTGGCTCTTATATTGTACTATAAACTATGTATTGTCTTGACGAATATTAGTATTTTAATAATACCTTTTGCAAATTAAGTGCTTTCTTTAGTATAAATTATTTTATATAGAGATGGACAAAAAAATCCGCACTTTTTTGAACTCTTATACCTTCGCTTCCGTAATAGATAGAGATATGGGGTTTGCGGGGTCTGAAAACTGCATTCTTCTACTTTAAATTTCATATCTAAAACTTAACAAACTATTGGGTGTAAGCCATGCACTGACGGTGTGAATTAGGGTCTTAAAAAAGTCGTTGCCTGGGTAGTAATCATTGTCTGTTACTATAATTTTGATAGAAAAAAGATCATATGGTGAGGGGGGTGGGGAGGGGGGGTTTCTATGAAGGCAATCTTTGTATAACAAACATTGAAGATGTGTTAACTGTAATGTTGCCTGAAATTGAAGATCAAATGCCAAATACACGTTTATGCAAGATAGTTTGTTAAGTTATAGATATAAAATTTCAGGGTCTGAAAATTTCAGACCCCGCAAACCCCATATCTCTATCAATTACAGAAGGCGAGCTATAAGTGTTCAAAAAAAGTGCGAGTTTTTTTGCCCTCCCTGTATTTATAAAAAAAAGTACATAAAAAAACAACAAGAAATCGAAGGGAGGAACATAACTAAAGAATAAAAGAAATATCTGTCCCAAACCTCTAAAATAAATTAAGCCCTTACATAAAAGGGATGATTTTTTTATAGGTCCATGACAGAATTTTGGTAAAAAATCACAACGTCGTTTTGAAAACGTCACTATGGCATCAACTCGATGTCATAAACAGGATCGTTCACTCAACGCTTCACCCAGAACCTGTATGTTGTTATTGTACCTCAAAATACCAAATCAAATTAAACTACGGGCGGTAGAATAGGGGAAAGCTGGTATAAAGTTAGACAGCTCTTAAACCAAGATTTCATACCATGACATTTTCGTTTAATTCAAAAATTCAAACAAGGGAGTCAAAATAAAAGAACATAAACTACTTCGTAATAAAAAAATACCAAAGAAAATACAGAACCAAAAAAAACAACAATAACAACACTAACTAAAAAAATATGTAAAACATTACTCAGTTTCATGTCCTTCAATTTAAAAAAAACTACTTTTATCAAGATTTTAAAAAATGTGTACAAGTAATTTAAATTTCTAAAAATATAATAAAATAAATAAGGGAAAAAAACAAAAACAAAAACATACAGCTTCCTGAAAGTCCACCATCTATTTAAATAAAAAAAATAGTTTTATTACCACAAAGTAATGTTTCCTTAATTTTTATATGTAATTTATAACTAAATCTACCATATTACTTAAGATATTCTTATTACCCCTCCCCTTACTGAATTATTCACGCTTAAGATAGAATACATACGTAAAAACAAATAGACTAAAGGGCAAGAAGAAATCAATAGGGTTATGACAAATAACAAAATAACCACATTAATATAATTAATTATAAGATTATAAGTAATACATTATTATAATTGGCACAGTTAGAGTAATAATTGGTTATTATTGGCAATAATAAGAATTTGAAAATAGAAAAAATACATAAACTAAATTAATTTAGATTTTTTATAATTATTTGAATAATTTAATGTTTCTAATTAAATTAATTTACTTCCAAATTGTATGATTTATTTTCCTCATCCTCATACCTTACTATACTGTATACGTATATTTCAAATACACATTACCTATAATTCACATATACATATATTTCACTATATAAGTATTTTATAACATAGATATGTTTCAACTTTGGGGAACAGAAGAAATTTTTGTCACGCCAAAGACGACATGAAAAAAGTGACGCCAGTACCAGGAAGTTAGAATCTAATAGGAGGTTGAGCATTTTTCATTTCTATATTTTTCTAATAGGTGCGCTTAATTACACTTTTTTATATTTATANACAAACACAAAATATGACAATTGTACTCAACACTTATCTACTTCTATATAAAAATCAGCGATATACACCATTATAGCTGTTTTCAGTATTATTTTATACTTCTCAATCACCAATAGTAAAAGTTTACAAATTTATTACAGAATGTTTAAGAAGTGAAATCAAAGGTGTTCTAAAATCCCTTTTTAACTGAAGTAAAAAAAAAAAAACTTATAAAGAAAATAAAATAGACCTGCCCCTATTTTACGTGGCTTTTTAAAATGAAAATAATATGGATACACCGTTCTTTTTCCATTGAGTAAATATCGAGGGAAATTTATGATACATAGATAGGAAAATGGAGGGAAATAAGAGGAAATTAGTGTAAGGTTAGACGAAGCAGGGAAATGCGACATCACGCAAACTTGTGTAAGTAACCAATACATCTTTATTACACAAGTAACTTTTCTTTTCTATTTTTTTCGTCATTCATCAAAAATGATTTATTATTAAATCCATATTTATATTATTTCGAAGGCCATAAAATATTTATTGTATGAGCCAGCAAGAAAGAAAAAAACTAAACTTTTAAAGTATTAGGATATGAAAAAATTATAACTTCTTAATACTATTTTATTTATAGATAAATTTAACTATTTTGAGTTATTTGGGAGGAAGAGGACAAATCAATTCATCTTTACATATTGAAAGATAACCTAAATCCTCCAGGACAACTTAGGTACCATGGAGGTATAGTTGTCCAATTATTATTAGTTATAATAAAAGATAGAAAAAAAAAATGTTACTGTTAAAAATTATAGTAACAGTAACAGCGACAAGTTCAATAATTCAAGTCACTAATTCCAAAAGAAATAAGACAATTTTCAGCCAAAAAGTCAAGATACTTCAAATTATCCTTGTATATTTCTCGACAAATTCTAATAGTGAGAGGTTTTAGTTGCTCCATTTTGAATAATCTTTACACAAATTCAAACTGTTTCAAAAGTCTGCACACTTAAAGAACTCTAAAAACTTAAGTCACCAAAAACGCGATTACTCATGAAAATTTAAAAGCAATCATTATCTGATCATCTTTAAAGTTGAGATGTCTTTGAACTCATGGTGCTCTTAATCCTAGTAAAATTTGTTCATCGTCAATTTCTCGTACCGATAGGTTTTTTTTTAAACAATTTTGCGCTTCCGAGCTTATCGAAGGTAACCGAAGCTATAAGTGATTTCGGTGGTTTCGGCTGTTCTGCAAAAAAGGTAGAGTCCTCTGCAATTATCGGTGAAGTCAGTGAGAAAGGCATGCGTTTACTTTAATTTATGCGACTTCGGTTTTTGGTTAAGAGACTGGAATAATATGACACAGGAATACATGTAGGGAATTCAAGCTTTGAACTCTATCACTTTCCTGTTTCAATTGATATAATTAAAGCCGTTATTCGACGAGAAGGCATTTAATTAATTCTCAAGAAAATAAATAAACTATGAAATTAATGTTAAACCAGTGGATAATCGACTTTTTAAGTAGACTTAACAACGAATTAATTTGTAGGAATTCAACGAATACTGCTAATTATATGCATTATTTGTAATCATTAACAAAACGTACCTTAGTGCATAAATTACATTTAAATACATCGTTTAATATTCGACTTTGGATAATAACATAACATGATATAATAATTATTACCGTTGTTTTAATGACAGTTATTGAAGTGTTGTAATCTTTACCGAAATTAATCAAAGCAAATTAATTATGCAACACCCATTGAAATGTCCGGAATTAATTACTTCATAATCTAATTAGGTGTAGCGAGTAAAGTAAAATTTTCACACCATTCCTAAATCATTATTATTTATACAATTAAATTAAAATAATTTTTATCAATTAGTTATTGCTTCCGAGCTTACGAAGGTACCGGAAGTATTATCATTTTAAAGAATGAACGCTTTTTTTGGTCTCCGATTTAAAAAAATCCAAGAAGGAAAAAACGTTTTTGACATCAGTGAACATTCTTGGTTCAGTCACTGACTACCTGAAAGTCTGCCAGTCTTTTTTGAGAACCAAAACATCTTAAAAACTACACGTCCGATTTTAATTAAATTTAAATGGTAGGTCATAAATACCTCGACTGTTTTTTTAAATGTGTGATGGCAACTTATCATGAAAAAGGTTTAGTTTAAAAACCAAACCAAGTTTTTGTGTCTTGTCTTCACACAAAAACCTGTAATAAACAATTGACTGGTTTCGGCTGTTCTAAAACTAAATCAGCTTTCTTCAGCTTATCTAGAAGTTACCGAATTGACCAGTACTCTCAAAGTAGAAGAAGTTGTTAGGTTATTGAATACAACTGTTTTATGATCGGTCATAATTATCCCATTGTTGGTCCCATATAAGTTTTAAACTTCTGCATTAATTTCTCCTTCACATGCGCCCAAATAAACATTAATTTACCCCTATATCTTTAAAAGAAAATTTTAATGTTTCTCGAAAGTTGCCCGCAGATAACTCCAATTTAATTTCAAACGTTTGCAGTCTTTCATTTTTGCTAAAATGAAACTTCAATTCATGTAAAAATTAAAACAATTTTTACACATTTAAAAAATGGGGGCATTTAAATAAATTTGACAAAAATATGCTGTAAAAAACCATAAAATCATTAAAGTATACGTTAACTTTGTTCTATAGAATTGTTTTGATTCTATTTTGTAACTCTACATTATAACTATTAATATCAAATGATATTAACCAATGTAAGGTCGAACTCCATTGCTAAGAGTCTTAAACATATGAGCAAATAAACTTATTATTATTATTATATATACACACATACATAGCTCTACATTTTTTTTTTTTTTTTTTTTTTTTTTTTTTTTGTGTGTTCTATCATCTCTTCCATAATGTCGGGCAGCATGCTAAGGGGCCTGCCTTTAAACAAAGTCCCTGTTCATGTTTTATTGTATTGTTTTATTTTTTTAAGGTCTTCTCGGCTCAACAATTTTCTTTTTTTACAAGTATATATTATATCAAGAAACCTAATACAATTTTTTGATTTATTAAGTTTAAACTGCAATAGAATTTGAAACTCGTATATCAACCAGTAGAACATTTGTCAAAACGAAGGAAATAAATAATTCCTCACAATTGATTATTTATTAATTCAGGAACTCTCTTAGAAAGACCCTTGGCTAAACTTAATTAAAAAAGTTAGTACTACGACCAATAAATCACAGAAATAATTTCTAATAGCGTTATTTCAAAATTCTAAACACAAATACAGACAAAACAAAATTGGCTGGTTCTACGAATACTTGCAGGAAACATTCCCAGTTATATATAAAATCATTTTGCCCAGCGTTGTATCCATTTGTTAAGTGGGTTTCGAATTCAACATTTAACAATCCTACCCGCACATTGTAAATTACTTTTGACATCAAAGTTGTAAATTATCTTAAAGTTTTAAAGTTTAATTTACCAATGATTTACTTACTTAGTTGCCCATTCGTAATGGATGTTGTATTAAATTTATATTTGAGTTATTATATTAATTTAAATTAAATTATGCACAATTTAAAGTCACTTCAGAATGTTTTTGGAAGGAATTTAACTAGTCGGCAAACATGAGAAAATGAGGAGGAAGACAAGTGTAAATTTTAATTCCCATGTCAATTAGCACTAATTACATCACTTTTCTAAATCACCAAATTGATTTAATATACTATTTACTTTTAAATAAGTAATTTGCATACTTTAACTTACTGACAACACATAAGTTACCAGGACATATACTCGCAATTGTGTGTTTCATTTGTAGATATGTGCTACTCTAATTACGTGATTTTCTGTATTTTAGGTGTTTTATTATAGTATGCCATAGTAATTACGTGTTTTATATGTAGATATGCCCCACTAATAAGGTTTTTTTTATTGTAGTATGCCAAACTAACAGCAGTCATGAGTTTTATTTCTAGATATGCAATTACGTGTTTTATTTGTATAATGTAGCATCAATTGTTTTTATTTATAGATAAGCCACAATAATTATGAGATTTATTCATTGGATAATACTCCCTCATTTATGTGGTGTATACAAAAATAAAGAAATTAGTTCATGAGATTTTGATATGGATTTACAGTAAGACCCTATTTTAATTATTTACCCCCATCATTTATTTATAACCCTAGAGTCAAGGAAAAGGTTATTAAAAATGTCTGTTTGTAGCCTGTGTAGACGTGTGGAGCCTAAAATAATGGGCCAAATTCGATTAAATTAGGCATAAAAAATTACAAAAGAAATAGTAATACAAGAAGAAATCGAAAAATGAATTTTAGCTCAAAGGGAATAGTCATAAGATAATAATCATACCTATTTTTTATAGAAAATTTGCTGATCTTTCCAAAAATTATAGTCATTCATTATTCCAAAATTAATATTTTTTGAGTTATTGTAAATTTTAAAAGTAAATAGGTCGATTCATTTTAACACACTCTAATTATGCTTATAGCTTCTACACCGTTGACAATTGGATTCTAGTTTATAAATGAACAATTTTGCTACAGAAAAACCTTTAGAAACACCCCATTAAATAAAGTCATACGAAATTGATACACCCTTCACATAAGAAGTATTATAAACTTAAAACCTTTCATAATACAAAGATAGATTATTTAGATTTAGAAGGTCATGAATTAGTAAACCATCGTGTAAACAAAATTAAAAATGTAATGAATTTAAAATGATGTCAAGGAAATAAGGGTTGTTGAAGTATTAAGGCAAGCTCGGGATGCATTAAATCATCAAGTATAGATGGTTTGGGAGGTTTCGTGGTAAGAGGGTAATTTCGAGAGATACTGTAAGTAATTCATGAAAGGAACAACAAGCACAGAGAATCAGGGTTCACTTCTCCACCAACAAGGACCCACATCCTAATGCTTTAATTTCAATTATTACAACCGTTCCACAGCATTGATAATTCAACACTTCAGATTTTCGTTAAGATTGTTACATTTAACGACAAAGATTTAATTAATTATATACATACTGCAAGATAATTAATGCACGCAATAACTAAGAGTAATAAAAAAGGGATAGAATACTCGTTTTCTTCATTTCATAGAAAAACATTTGAGTCATGGATAATGCTTTTGGGCATTGAATCCACACATCTACATTTCAGCGGTATTTCATTGAAGTCAAGAAAATTATTTAACATTAAAAATCCATTTTGATTACAATTTGGTCCACTAGGAGCTCTGATATAATTTTATATAAAATTTAAAAGCTATATAGAGACTTCTATCGACAAAAGAAAGTACTATCATTANCTACTCGTCCTATTATAATGAAATTTGCGTGGTAGGTCATAATTAGGTCATTCCTGTTCCTGACAGATAGAAATTAAAAATAAAAAAAAGACAAAAAAGGGGGTTAAGGGACCTCAAAACGTGTAAATCCATGAAAGTCTCAAAATCAAAATTTCGCGCCATCACAATACTTTTTTTATGTAATAATAATAATAATACCATTTATTGATTTTTTACATCAAATCGGCACGTAGCCGTGGTACCCATCATGGGGTTTTCTTTTTATGTGAGAAATTAAAAATCCAGTAGTACTGCTATTAGTTTTAACATACCATAAGACTTTTTTGCCTGGCGGAAATATCTTCAGTCTCCTAGAGCTAAAACACGGGTGTATTTTAGCTCTAGGAGACTGAAGATATTTCCGCCAGGCAAAAAAGTCTTATGGTATGTTAAAACTAATAGCAGTACTACTGGATTTTTAATTTCTCACATAAAAAGAAAACCCCATGATGGGTACCACGGCTACGTGCCGATTTGATGTAAAAAATCAATAAATGGTATTATTATTATTATTACATAAAAAAAGTATTGTGATGGCGCGAAATTTTGATTTTGAGACTTTCATGGATTTACACGTTTTGAGGTCCCTTAACCCCCTTTTTTGTCTTTTTTTTATTTTTAATTTCTATCTGTCAGGAACAGGAATGACCTAATTATGACCTACCACGCAAATTTCATTATAATATAACGAGTAGTTTTTAGATATGTTGAATCGCAAAAATTGAACGACAAACACTTCGACTGATGAACCGACAGATAAACATGGAACCTAAAATGTTCCCTGATGTCTGAAACGGATTTCTGAAATCGGAGACATTCAAAATGGTCGTTCTTCGGAACGATCACATAGCTCGGAAGTAAATCGAAACTTTTGTCAAATTTAAAAACCGGAGAGAAAAATAAGTTAGGTAGCAAAAATCCATTAAATAAGTGAATGTGTTAATATTGTAACAGATTAATTTACATAATATACTACATATATGTATACGTTTATTACTATATACGTTATTATAATATATAAGTTCATTTTTTTTTTATCTTTTTAAAATTATTCTTAACATAGAATCTTCAAGAGTTTTCGCAATTATTCTATACTAGTAAATCTTAATAACAATCTAAGTTTCCCGGGAGAAAAGGCCATAGGAGATAATATAGCAATAAAATACCTACAAATGCACATTTAACCTGCTTGGTATTCTCATAGAAAAGCCTTAATAAATATTGGCTATGGCTGAAGATTGAAGAACTTAGCGCTCCTTTATTAAAAAGTGTTCTGTATAATAAAGAATAATAAAAAAATTCTTGATATGCAATGGGATCTGAAGTTCATTTATCTCATAAAGACCCACGTAAACGACCAACTTGTTTGTCAAGCCATTTTGACAAATACGTTGTGGGTGAAGTTTGTGAGTTGTGTGACTTGTAGAGGTGTACAGAGGGCGTCAAATTACATGACAAACTATTGATCTAACTTGCTTGTCAAACAAATTTAATTATGTATGTGGGATGTGGGCCTTAAAAAGAGTACTTGAACATTTAGATACTCAAAAGGATTTTTCGAATAATCTTCTGCGATTAAATTCCTGTGACCATAGCGAATGAATGATGCAGACAACTTTGATGTTGACTATCATTGATCTCAACTTGCTCATTGATAAAAGATTTTTATTCAATAAAGAGTCAATTTACTGAAGTAAGTTCAGTTTAAACATTTCATGACTCGCTTTAATAGCAAACTGAGTTCAGCTTAAACGTTTCCTGACTTGGTATTATTTATAAAGTGAGATCAGTTTAAACGTTTCATGACTCGCTTTAATAGTAAACTGAGTTCAGCTTAAACGTTTCCTGACTTGGTATTAATTATAAAGTGAAATCAGTTTAAACGTTTCATGACTCTCTTTAATAGTAAACTGAGTTCAGCTTAAACGTTTCCTGACTTGGTATTAATTATAAAGTGAGTTCAGCTTAAACGTTTCCTGACTCGCTTTACTAATAAAAGGAGTTCAGTTTAAACGTTTCAAAGTTTCAATTTATTTAAAACTTACATGTTAGCAATCTAAGATATTAAGTTTCCGCACTTGAGAATTCAGTAAGTCAAATAAATTTAAAGAAACTGAGAGATAATACAACATATTTATATGAAATACGTATGCGAATTTAGTTAAAATAAAAAAAAAATGTCAGGTTTAAAATATCCTAAATGAGGGACGAAATACATAATACCACCAATAATATAATATTCTGTTTTGTTTGTTTAAAAAACCCAGGGGACACCAAACATATTTACAACATTCGAATTTCTTTTCCAACCAGTCGTAATTAACTTGTCACAAAAAAAAATAAAAAGTTTAAATCAGTTTTTTATTAAAAAATTCTGATACCAAAGTTTTTTAAAAGTTGGGTCTATCTTTAAAAGTTGGGCTGCCAAGTTAAGCACAGCAGTACTACAACACCTTTAAATTTAAAAAAAAAAAAAACTTTCTGACTTAGCAATAACTCAAAGCGGGGATAGAAAGTTGTATACGTCGACATTGCAAAACCTTTTATTTAATATCAAAATTACTTTAATATAATCTATAGGGAAAATATACACATATATTATTATTACAGCAAATTGTTTAACCCATTTGTGCAGTGTAATTCCCAAGTCAGAAAATGTTTTTGAATTTAAATGTGCGAAAATATACACAGTTGGATTCTAAAGATTGCACCACCCGTAAATTATAAAGAAACCTGAGCGTAGCTGTAATATCTATTTCTAATGCAATTGAACACAAATGCCACTTGTTAAAGGTTTAGAACATGGGTTACCTTTTGTTCCTTGAGCTGTGATTCGAGGACATCAGCGGTGTTGGCAACCTGCGCCATCTTGGTAAGTCTGGCTTCCATCCTGGCCAACCAGGCCTCCACTTCGGCCCTCTTGCTCTCGTATTTCTGACTATCGGCCAGCATAGCGTCCAGCTCAGCCTTCCTCTGAAGGACTCGCGCGTTAGTCTCATCCCAATGTTCACGAAGTTTACTGACTGCAACACAAAAAACAATGGCATAAAATTAGTCAAAATCCAATCAATGGTGTGTTTATATAGGGTAAAAGCACGCTGGTTTTAAATCTTTCGTCATTTGGTTGCATGTTACTTAGACTCACAAGTGTAAAGTTGAAATCTGCAACATATTCCGATTTCATTCTGAAGGTCATCATGGAATGCTTTTCAACTGAGCAATATGTGTTAATTGAGAAAACGTTTTATCAAAATGTATAAAGTTTTGCAGCAACTGTCCGACGATCAGTTAACAACAATTTCAGAAAAGAGTTCTGACAAGTCAGCAAAGTAGAGGGGACCATATGTCCGATGTCAATTTTCATACTTTAATTGGGAAGGTTTGATTTAAAGATTTATGTTCTTTGTAAATGTGCTTTTTTAAAAATAAAGTTCCTTTCTTGCCATTCCTTTTTGGCAAGAAAACAGGTCCTTATTTAATCACATGTAAAAAATAAAGTTACTTTCTTGACATTCCTTTTTGGCAAGAAAACAGGTCCTTATTTAATCACATGTTAAAAATAAAGTTACTTTCTTGACATGCCTTTTTGGCAAGAAAACAGGTCTTTTTTTAATCACATGTTGCTTATTCATATCTCCCAGGGGACTTCTAAAATAAATCCTGAAGCAGTAAGGCACATGCGGATCCAATGTGCAAACCCAGTTTAATAATCTATCTCACACTACTCTGTCCTCTAAGCAAGCTGTTAGACCCACAGAAAGTGAGTACCTTGCTAAGGGGAAGTAACAAGTAACCTCCGTTCTTCAATCGGCAGGATGGCAAAGCCAAAGATTTTTCACCTCAGGCATATTAATGCAGGACAGCTGCTAATAAGGTGATAAGAGGTTTCATTCTCTTCCTCGAACAGCCTGCACACTGGGTTTTCAGCTAGACCCAGCAGATGTTGGTGTCGATTTAGTTCACAGTGTCCAGTAAGATAGCCTGTCAAAAGGTGACAGGATTGTTTTATGAGCGAGAGCAGTGATCTGGTAAGATGCTGAGATGGTTCCCGGATCATCATATTAGATGGTCGCATACATGAATCAATGGTTTATATCCTGTTGATAATTCATAAAAAGTCCTTATGGAATGTTTCACTCTACAACTTGGCACGCCAACAACTGGTTTTGGAGTAATTTTGGTTGAATTGGAACCCGCTTTTGCTAACTGGTCAGCATTCCCATCGCCCTCAATGTCACAATGTCCTGTTGCTCCTCCTGCAAATCATGTTGCTTAGTTGAAAAGTATTTCCTAATGACACGCAGAATAAAATCGAAATGTTAGTAGATTTCAACTTTATAATCAACAGTGTTAAACAAAGAACAACAAAATGAAGATCTTTTTAAAACCGACGCGCTTTTATTACCACCGTATATTTTAAACACTAAAATTTTATTTTTAGCTTAGCTATAATCCTATTCAATGATCACGATAAAAGGTAGTTAAAATGATTTTGCTATAATATCTAAATATATTACTTTGGTTTAATCAGCTTAAGTAAGTTCTACTAAATAATATAAATACACAATAAAGCACAAGAGCAATAGAGCAATGGAGAGCTTTTAAAGAAATAATATAAAAAATCTTTTTAAGTGCTTCTTTTGATATCTTTGAATAACTTGGTCCTATTCATTCTTACGACGAAGTATTAAATAGAGCTTGGACCTGGACATCCCAACAATTATTTCCAACTCCCTTAAATTTAATTTTCTAAGAAACGATATTTAATACACATTATAATACAGAAATAATCCGTAGGAATTAGTTATTTGCCATCCTAGAAGCTCTGAAAGAATTAGTGACCTGGCGAAATCTTGGAGTATCTTTTATTAAGTTGCATATTCATTATAAGTATAATTCTAACAATAAGCAAATTAAGTACACAAAAAATCATAATTATAGATATAAAAAAAAAGTATAAAACAGTTTTAAGAAAACAAACTAAGTGCAGTTATCTAAAACCCCCAAAAAACCAATTAAAACACCAAATTGTGCTCATCTGATTGGTGTCGAAATACAATTAAGTCAACATTAACAATAAACAACTACACATGAAGCACTACTTCCGCACAAATACTTCCAACCACCACAATTATAAATAATAATAACGTAAAAAAAATCGGTCCGAGGCAACTCAGACAAACTTTCTGATACAAGTTCATAATTATATACTTAGCCCAGTGTTTTCCATTTATTCATTTTCGAGTTTACGCGTAGGTGCAAGGGAAAACGGCATATATCGTTAGATTAGTATTTAAATAGTATAAATGTTAGGATTTTTTGATCAAAATCGTCGAAACCGTTTTCAAGAAATAATTTTTCTTTTTAACGTTTTTTCTGATTTTTTGGGGGTAACGCCCCAAATTTGGTCTCCCGCCAAAAATTGCTAAAATTACTTTCACGATTTTGCTTTGGGAACAGAAAGAAAATTTTTAAAAACGACTTTTTTGGACTTACGGGGCATTAAAACGTGTATATCTATTTAAATCTCAAAATCGAATTTTTCCGCCATTATAATACTTTCTCTTTATATGAGAAAGTAAAAATTATGAAAATAATACTTATTTTTAAATGTTGTAACAAAAGGAACAAAAAATTTAAATAACATTATTACATTATCTATCACTTTAATATTAAAGAATGAATTACTTTCAGTCGAGAATTTCTTCGTGTATTTCAAATAAAGAATACCTAATAGCATTTCTAGAAGATTAAAGAAGTAATAAATAATTATAAGGAAATTCAAATTTCTGAGGAAAAAAGCACAATCTAAAATATAAATGATTTCATTACAAATTAAAGTAACATAACTAAACATTTTTATTTCGAAGAGTATAATAATTTTAAGAATAAACAACCAAAGAAATCATTTTCAAGAGAATAAGACACTTTTAGATTTTAATAATTTGAAACTTATTTAGAAGTATTAATGAAAATTTACACTTATTGTTGAGTTACTTTGGTTATAATAGCATAATTATAATGCACCTTTTTTATTTATAGCCAAAGGTACTTAAGATGACTTGATGACTTTACTTTTGATTCACCAAAGATTTTGTTGTATGTACATAAATACCACGGAGGTTTTCTGTTAAATTATAACAAAGGATAAATAACGAGCCTAATAATGGACCAAACAATAAGAGCATTAAAAAAGTATAAGGGTTTTGAGATGTACATAACTACAAAATCCTAAAAAAAAATTGCTTCCATACGAGTCTGCAAGTCAGTGAGACATTTTCTTGTAACGCTTTTTGGTAACGCTTGTGTAACGCTTAGGGAACAGTAGTGGGAGACAATATACCCTCCGATAGCGAATAGACTCGATGGAACACCTCCTATACCTTCCTAACTCCCTGTTCCTATATCTTCTCTAATCGTGTAACGCTAGTATTAGGTAACGCTCTTCGCATAACCTCGAAGAGCGTTACCTAATAAGCGAAGAGCGTTACCTACGCCATATCCAAGACACGAAAATGTCGAAAAAGACGCATTTCAAGTTTACATACATTATACATTTATCATTATTAATCATTTCATCAAAATATATCATAAAAATAATTCCTCACCGACGAAGAATTGAACAAAGCATCTCACCCTTTGCAATTATAGATATTTTCTCAACAATATTAATTTATTGTTTAATATTCTCTGGAGTAGGATGCTTGAGTAAAATGCTTTTTAATGCTTTTGCAAGTTTGTTGCTGAATTCAAATGGATATATGTCAGCTAAACAATACAGGCAGGAAGTATTCAGATACGCATTAACTAGACCAGTAAGGATAATATACATTAGTGTTTCAAGACTTATTAGCTATGTTGTATAGCTGAATAGGTCCAGTTACTATTCAGAAGGACTCGACTTGCACTAAACCATTACACAAGAATACCAGACTTGAATACACTCCCCCAACTTGTGTCTGCGTCCTTTGTTATATAATCCCTTAATACCTATTAATACCCATAACCATTAATACCTAAATGCACTTAATAAAATAAATTTAACCATTAATTTACTGTAAATTTAGAGAACGTATTTAACAATAATACTACTTCAAAACATGTAACAATTAATATTATCAAACAATTAAAAGAACTTACAAGAATTGATCACTTTGTATTAAAAGAAGACAGGTAAGTTTTTAGATCGTAACTCCCCTATATTTTTTTTTAATATAAATGACAAACTAAATAACTATTAAGACAAAGGGATGTTTAGTCCAATGTACTGTGGGACAAAGGAATATACCACTTCTGTTTTTATAAGAGGAGTAACAGTCTAAAGAAGAACATTCCGTACAAATGTTTCAGATTGCTACTCCCCTCTGTTTTTGGAACGAAGTTCCTTATGGCACGTTCGGAGCCTGGGATTGAATCCGAAAAAAACGACCAAAATCACCGTCATGAAATCACCATCACGAAATATCTACCGACGATAACTTGAGTAAAACATCACCGAGTTAGTTGAAATTTGGTACACATGTTCATTTTACCAATGCCCAGGCTGAGTAGGTTGGAAAACGTTATCCGTCCAAGCGTTCACGCGCAACGCTCGCGTAAACGTAAGCTTCAAAAAGACGGGAAAAAATGTTATTATGGAACCCTGTTACTTGTTTTGTTTATTTTTGTTATATTTCAAATTATTATGTCACTTGGTTTTATAAATATCGAAAATAAATCGTAGTTAACAGTTTATACGTCTTTTTAGTTAACAATTTATATTTAATAAAAAATGTAAGGAACTTCGTTCCTACCGGGTGTCCCGCGACACCACACGTAATTTTTTTATAAGGGGAGTAACAATCTAAGGAAGTGCTAGAAGATATCAAGCACTGACAAATGGTGTATTAAGGTGAGGGTTCATAACATGCGTTATTTACGCGCGTTCAGGCTATATAGATAAAAATACATTCATCAAGCCGATTGTCGTCATAGATTGGTAACCCCTAACCTAACTTCCTAGTGTTCTTGTGTAATGGTTTATATTATAAATAAAGCCTAATATAATTAAAATACAAATACTAACTTTCTAAAAATATATATTTAATATTTACTATGTAAATGGAATATACTCGAAAAACATAAGCAAGGATGAGGACGGAAGTTTTATTCAGGTTAGCTTTAACGCGAGAAAATTGGGTTTGAAACCAACTTTTCTCGTGTCATGACAGCTTATATGAGCTTCTTATGACAGCTTATAGATTATTTTGAAACGCGTATGAAACACAGGCTATGAACCCACCTTTAAAAGTTTAATTAAATAAACTATTGATATTGTGGAACTTACTCCCAATGAGTTAATTTTAAACAAAAATTTAGTTGCTAAGTGCTTTCAGCACATTAAAAGAGTCCGTATTCGCACTTTTAAAAAATTGAACTACTTTGTTAACCAGTAGAATCGGATCAACCGTTTCAAGAAAGCGCTATAATATAAAAAGTTATTTAATGATTATAATTATTATAATTACGTGAGATGCCTTTAGTATTACGTGAAAATTAGCCTGATATATAATACATAAAGTAGTCCCAGGATATTAATTGTTAAGATAAATATCCTGGAACGAAAAATTAACAAAATATCCATCGTAGGAAAAATGTCATAAAAAAAACCGGTTTTTTTTTGTCTTTTGACAAAGATAAACTGATTTTTTCGCTATTTGTTAAAAAAAGGGGTGGGGGCACACGAAAAACCCATTTTAAAGGACATGGCGAAAAGATGAATTGGAACAAAAACGAAACAGAATATATATTACTCAGGACCTACTCCTCGTTCATATAACACCCTACATGACGCATTTCTGTTAAATATAAACTTCAACCCCTTGCTTTTTAAGGATGATTTTAGGGTGCTTTCCTATGTTTTTACTGTTTGGGTTACTCGCATTACATAATTGTAGTTTCAATTTTTTTTTTGTTGAGTACTTTCGGAGGTAAAGATGTCCTTACATACAGACGGACAAATGCAGAAAATTATAAGGGTCATTGGTTTTTCTTACGAACCCTTTTTCCCTTTTCCCTAAAGTAAAAGGTAATTTTTTTTTTTTTTTTTTTTTTTTTTTTTTTTTTTTTTTTTTTTTTTTTTTTTTTNTAATTCATTTGATAGAATTTTTTTGTATTGGTACAGTGGAAGAGGGTTAATTTGCCTTCCAAAATGTATACGACTGACGACAGGTACAAACAAATAAAAAAAAGTTAAATAAAGATTTAAAATTATTGTTAAACTTATTATTTTGTGAAACCTGTGTACCAAATATTTTCTTAAGGCCCGTTTACACGGTGATAGTTCTTCCACGATAGAACTATCATTTCAGTCACGTCATACAACTATCGGCGAGGTGTGCAGTCTACACGGTGAGAGTTAAAATACGTCAAAACTAGTTGTCTTGCACTCAATGTTACATCCACATAATACATTTTTAATTAGGATACGGAAACAAATCATTAAATATATTATAATGTTAAATTATAACACACACACAGCAAAAGGAATATATTCACATATTCGAAAAAGCAAAATCTGATATCAAATGTGAAGTAAGCTATCATATTTGTTGCCTTAAAATCTGTTATCACTAGATAAAAAAGTATAAGCCAATCAGCGTCTAGTATATAGCGTTGTAGTTTTTATATAATCCGCGTGAGTACTCTGACTGCTGTGATAGAACACTCAACTATCTCGTCAGACGAGATAGTGTGATGGCTGATAATTCTATCGCGACAAAATCTATCACGTAGTCTACACGGTGATAGTAGTTGAGATAGTTGCTATCGTGACCGCAACTATCGCGGCAACTATCACCTTGTAAACGGGCCTTTAGGGTTTTTTGACATTAACGTTTTGTTTCACAGTTCTAGTTCTGGTTATCTAATGTTGTAATGTACGCTAATAATCGCCGATATATTTCCTATTTTCCAGTTAAAAAATTGAACTCATTATTATGAAATGTCTATTAAAACTGATGATTTTAAATTATTAGTAAAATCATCTCCAATAATAATGATCTCTTTCATCATTGAAACTAATATATCATCAAAATACACGCGATAACTCTTAACGAACCTAATCAAAATGTTTAATTAAACCAAAACAAAAACCAGCTTATAATTATTGTGTTAAGGTAATTGAAAATTTAATTACAACTGAATAATGCATTAGGTCAGATGGAACAGTAGAATTTCATTAAAATTAGTTTTACAAATACGACTAGTAGTTGGACGTTCAAACATACATATTTTTGAAATTTAAATTAGTACTTATATCAAATTAATTAGCTCTAGCGTGTCTACTTTATTCAAGAGATATTTTTTTATACTGAATTAAACTTAATTAAGTCTAATGAATCATTAATTTATTTACAAAAGTATATAATATAGAGTAGTAGGTAATTAAAATCTAGGAGAAGGACATAACACTAATTTAAACATGGCAGTCATAAAAGTCCATGATGTATCATAATAATGACAAAATTTGAGGAAAGAATAAAATCTTCGCTGACCGAATTACTTACATTTAGTTTAACTCATATTAATTAGGCATGGCGTGTCCCTATCATTGAAGCGAGCGTATAAAGTAATAAATATGTATTGAATATTTAGAAAATAAATCATCATGATGAGTTAATAAGAAGAGTATGACTGTATTAGAGTGTCTAGTAGAGGGGGAGACTAAAATTTAAGTTCAATAAAATTCACCGTACGAGTACATTCTTACTCTTCAACTAACTACACACTTCGGAAATCTCCTTTTCAACTATTATAAAATGTATCACTTCACTACACAAAAACGTCTACTTGCATCAAGTTGAAATTTTTCAATAGTACTTTAGACGATGTATGTATATGCATTTTTTAATTAAAATCGTTACGTTAGAACGTAAGATATCAGTAACAACGTTATTTTCTCTATTTTATTTAAACATTTAGGTCCGCTTTAATAGTTTCAACGATCTTTATAACTTCATGAGTCGCTGTTGGTTTTACTAAAAATAATTACATGTAAAAAAAAAAATGCGGCTCATCAAATAGGCATTGACAGAATCTTTTCCCGTCCTGAAATTCCATTTATACATTTTAGGCTAATGTTTACGCGAGCGTTGAGCTCGAACTCTAAGACGGAGAACCCTGTCCAACGAACTTAGCCTAAAAATTAGTAAAAGGAATACGTACCAAATTTCAAATAAAGCGGTTAACTTTAACTAGAATTATCTTCGGACACATAAACGTTAATGACAGACGGACAGGATGCATTTATTTTGTTGAATGTATAAGAAGCTCGCTTCAATCAAAATCTGTGTCGTTGTTTATCTAAACTGTTTGGTTAAAATGTTAAACAATAATGATGATAAAAACATGTGCATATTGCTGGAAGTAAATACTAATAATACACATTTACTAGTGGCGCCCATCAATATCGTAAAGCATATAATACGGCTCAAATGAGGAGAACCCCCCCCCCCCCGGGTAATGTCGCATCCACCGCAATAGTGGTAAAGAGCCACCCGATCGGCACTGGCCCATCGTGGGCTGTTGCACCAAATAAACATTAATCAGAGTTAGTTATTAATCTCTAGTAAGTATCAAGGATTGGACGAGAGTGATTATTTTAATCGTGCGAACAGACCGCGCTTTAATCGGATTATTAATAAAACAATGGTGGAAGATTAAACTGCGGCACCGGAAAAAAAAACGGATGAAAAATGGCTTCATATTCTCAATACTATGTAAAGCCCGAGTCTGGCGTTATTAAAATAAACAAAAGGGGTTCTGAACGGAGGAGAGACTCAGTTGAAATATGAATCCGAGGGTACCAACTGCAAGTATTCCCAAGGTATAGAGACGGCAACAGTCCTGACAGTCCGCATGACCATTTGTTTCAATGGGGAGAAAAAAAAAGCCATCTTCATAAGAATGGTAACAAAGAGAATGAATAACGAGATGCAACCATCCGCTCAAAGTAACGATTTGGGTTATAATGGATGAAATTATTTTCCAACTATTGCACAAAACATATTTCAAATAATTTACCTGGATAATCTAGCACGTTAATCATTGCTATGATACAACGCTTCCGTGTTTTGTTAATCAATAAATACTCATGATATATTGAACCAAGAAAAAATATGTCATCACATTTTATAATGTTAAATGAAGAAGTTCATGGCTGTTTTTATTTATTTTTTTTTTTAATTTCTATATTAAGTAAAGGGAGTGTGATAATAATTACGAAAATAACAACGTTTCAGTAATGTTTTATAATATGAGCACATAATTTCTCCATTTGTTCGAGCATCTGAGACGTTTCAAGGTAAAGTAGAAATTCACGAGGCTTTTACAACAAAAAGAAAAATACAAGCCTTCGTAGTAAAAAAAGTAATATAAAAAAAACATACTAGCATAGTCAAGTATGTCTACATTTAAAAGATTTATTTTTAAACCTTGAAGAGATTTTATATATTGATTTGTCTCTAGAGAGGGAGGCAGGAAGAGAGTGTAGAGAGAGAGAGGGAGTGAAAGTAGAGAGACAGAGTGAGAAAGGGGGGAGTGTGTAGAGAGAGAGAGAAAGAGAGAGAGGTGAGAGAAAGAGAGGGAGAGAGAGAGAGAGAGAGAGAGAGGGAGAAGAGAGTTTGGAGAGTAAGAGAGAGAGGGGGGGGGCTTCTCAATGTATAAATATATTTAAATCCATTTTTACTTATAGTCATATTTCAGAAGCTCCTAGTATTCATGGTTCATGGCAGATTGTCTTCGCTGTTAACATTAGCAAAGTTATTAATGAGCAATACTTATTCCGAAAAGTAGTTTCAGTGTAAATAAGGTTTATATATATTAAGGTGACGAACCACTGTTGTACATTTAATAGTATTAATGGTACAGCATCAATCCTTTCAAACCACTAGGGCAGCCTAACAGAATTCAGTTATCTTTGCAATAAAAGCAGCAGAGTGGCAACAAGGAAACTCACATTTCCAGTCCATTTATCGCTTCTGTACACGGGAGTATATTTATTATTTCTATTTGATAAAAACAAGAAGAAGGGAGAAAGCAAGTGCCGTCTAAGTTGTCGGTAGCCAGCAACTTAGAAGGCTCCATTGTGTAGTTGCCCGAGTAGTGGGCGAGGGCAAATTCTGAAATTAATGGAAGGGCCCGCTTGGAGAACCCTTTTGTCTTTTAAAGGCATTGTAGTTTAATGAGGGAGCTGGGAGCCGGGGTCGGAGGTTCCTTCGTTTTATTCAATAACTGTTGGTACTGCTCAAGAGAGGTACTAAAGCCTCGGGAAAACTCGGTCCGGAAAATGTGAAGGGTGAGCAGAACCCTCGGGCTTGGTTTCATTTAGTTATGTAAGGAGAAAAGACTTCACTTTTCTCCCTCATTCAATTAGTTTCTGTGTCCGAATCTTTTTATTTCGAACCGAAATCACTAAAGATATTCCCTTTCTTGGGTCTGTCAATAAAATTATTCGATTCAATTATATCGAGATTATTTTATACTTATATAATATAATTTCAAGTATTGAGAATATCAACCATAAATGTCAAATGGAATGCAGGTTAAATAGAACAACAATTATTCCAAATTTTTGGAACAAATTTCTTTATGGGACATTACACCGCCTGGAGCCCTCGAGTGAATCCGAAAAAAACGATCGTCACAAAATCGATCGATGACGATAACTTGAGTAAATGATGACCGATTTAGTTGAGATTTAGTACACATATTCATTTTACCAATGCCCCGGACGAATTCGTTGGGCAAAGTTATTTGCCAAAACGTTCGCACTCTTTCGCTTTGTAAACATAAGCTTCAAATATCAAATTGGAATTTTAGGACGGAAGAGAAACAAATGGACGAAAAAAGTTGAAACTTATATGGGATCAACAATGGGCTAAATTTGACCTATCATCTTAATTGCATTAAGTATGCACGAGTACTTCTTAAGATAAGATGTGTTGGTACGAAATAATTGAGCGACCCACCAACGGACAGATCTGGAATTTAAATAGCTGGAAATTATTTTCATTATTAATTAAAATAATTTTTTAGATGGGTTTCTACACAACTCGCACCGTGAGTAAAATCTGGTTAAAGCTCTTGACACCGTTGAGCAATTCAGTTCGGTTTGAGGCAGCAGATTTGTACAGATCGCAGGACGGAATTAAAAGCGACCGAACGAGTTGTGTGCTGCAGGTCCAAGTTGAACGAGGATTATATTGACGTCTGTACCAGCTAGATTGGATGAATACTAATGCTTCCTATCTCAGCTCGAAGCGCTGAGGCCTCCCATCGCCATCCCTACCCATGAATAGTTAATGAGTCCTCTTTTAATTAAGATTCTTCTAAGTTTTCCGTCTCATCTCGCTATGGATTTTAATGTGGAAATTCCAAAATCCAAACAATTTTAAAATATATAGCATAAGATAAAGAGGCATCAAGATTTCAGATTCTCAGTTGATTTTAAAATTAAAGGAAAAAAACATGTTTTAGCATTTTTTTGAAACAATTAAAATTGCATTTTTTTTACATAGAAAACATACATTAACATTTTTTACTTTTCCTTATCTTAAAGTAATGTATCCACCCAAAAAATCCGAAACCGACATTTTAACAGAATTATCCGTTTTGTGTGTTTTCAAGAGATTTAAGTGGATTTTAGGTGGATGACTGTCTGTGCAACGCACGATTCCCATAGTTTTTAAGCCATCGAGTTAACATTTAGAACAAAAATTATTCCTTACATGTCAGGAAAATTATTAGCCAGGAAAATTATTAGCCAGGAAAATCATGCATTTGTGATATCATTGACTCATTTTAGTGTGTCAACAAAATAATTACCAAAATTGACAGATTATCCGCTTGGGGTAAAATTTTCACCAATTATACATAACTCTTTATAAGAACAAACTGAAGAACGTTTTGGTACGTGCCACCATTTTGAGAAAATCGACTTTTGAACTTTTAAAATTTAACGCTAAATAATATCGGAGCTATTACGCTTATTGAGCGAAAAATCACAACAATGAAGTCCTTCATACTTCGATTTAATATCTGCCGCTATTTTGAAATTACTTAGTAACCATTCCGAGACGCTCGCGTCCGATTTTTGTGATTATTATTACGTAGTTTTGTGTGTTATTGATTGACCTACAATGTAATGAAAATAAAAAAAAATCTATAAATTTCAACATTTAAGGTAATTAGAATGTGTGTTACGAAATGTTTACCTCATAAAGATGTGAAGTTAATGGTTTTTATCAAAGTAATTAAGATAAAAGCATTACAAAATACCGCTGACCATTTGAATGAAACAACAATAAAAACAACTAAACTTAGTAATATAAAAAGTAATAAATTAGATATCAATGTCAAGAAAATATAATTAGGAAAGATTCAAGGTTTAAAAGGTATATAATTCAATTAAATAGCGCCAAGACATTTTTCGTAGTCTTTCAGTTTATAGCCGGAACATTTTGCTCTTCAACGATGAAACGAGACTTTTGCTATCCTGCCTAATATAGCATTCATCGGCCCACAGGGAAATGATGTAGAGTGTATCTAAACCACGAAGCAACTGACAGGTCCGAACACAGGGGAAAAAAACCATTTAACTTGAAAAGTTTGAAAAAGGTTTATTTGCTCTCTTTTATTTTATTACTAAGAGAAAAATTCACTTTAACGACTTGAAAGAAACTTTAAAAAGAATTAATACTTAATGAAAACAGGAATGTAAAGAACATAGCCGTAAATCTGAAACGACGTATTTAATTTTAATTTCCTTCGTTTACAGTTTGAAGTTAACAAACCCTTTTAGATGTAATTAAAGACTTGTTCATTGGAATCGTATATAAACCTTAAATACTACTTTTCTTTTCCTATTCTCTTAAAGCTATGTTAAACATGAGTGTCAATTTAAACATCCATGTTTTCTTTCACACCAGTGTGAATGAAATTTCGATGTTCCAAAAAAAAAAAAAAACATGAAAAATGTGACGGAATATCATGCCAGGAAGTTAAGATTTAATAGGAGGTTTTCATATACAGATAGTACAGTATTTTGACGATAGGAGGGCTGAAGTATTAATGCACGACATGAGGCACTCTTCAATATCATGCCAGGTAGTTAGAATATAATAGAAGGTAGACTAGTGATTACTTGTATTCATTTTAGTATTATACTTCGCCGATAGAAGTTCTGAAATTTATATAAAATGATTTCAGAGCTCCTGGCGGACAATACTGTAATCAAAATGGATTAATGTTCCATAATTTCGCACCTTGATCCATCTTCTATATCAATTAGACAAATCTATAATGATTTCGTCCACATCGTAGAAAAGCATTGAAAAGTCGATAAGTGAATTTAATGTTTTTTGCATAAAATAGAGAAAGCGCGTATTGCTTCCGAGCTTGCCAAAAGTAACTGTGCTAAACTGTGCTGTGTGTAACTGTGCTGTGTGTAACTGTGCTGTGTGTAACTGTGCTGTGTGTAACTGTGCTGTAAGCTATGTGATCGCTCTGAAAAGAAAAGTTATTATGTCTCCGATTTCAAACAAGTCAGAAATCCGTTTCAGGCATCAAGAATCAAGAAACATTTTCTTTTGCTTAATTTTTGCGGACCTAAACTAATTGTGCAATTTTAATGAAATTTTAATGGTAGGTCATAATTAGCACATTGATGATCCCATATAAATGTAAACCACATGCAATCATTTGTTTGTTATCCACAAACGAACAAACAAACATTAATTAATACCATCAGCTTCAAAAGTTCTCATCTGATACTTATGAAACTTTTATAGTTTATCAAAAGTAGCCCTTAGATAGCCCCAAATTAATTTCAACCGTCTGCACTCTTTAAATCTAACTAAATTGAACCTCAAATTCATGTAGAAAATCAAAACATTATGACAGATTTAATAAACGGGGGAAAAATACATAAATTTAACAAAAATGGTTTGTAAAAGCATACGAAATATGACGCAATATAAATAATCAATATAAAATTGTGGCGACATTATTTTTGTGTTTTTTTAACTTCTTTTAACTTTTTTTACTTTTTATTAACATCTTCATTCATAATTATGAATGCCACAAAATCTCAAAATTTTATGCTAAAAAATCTTAGTCAAAACTACCAATCATTCATTCAGAGAAACTTCATTCAGAACGGGGAGCTTACTTCTGTGTAAGTAATTTTTGGACAAATTTTATAGATTTTAAATTAATTTTTAAAACAGTGCAAAAAAAAAATTAATTTTCAATTTATATTAGAGCTCCTGGCGGACAATACTGTAATCAAAATGGATTAATGTTCCATAATTTCGCACCTTGATCCATCTTCTATATCAATTAGACAAATCTATAATGATTTCGTCCACATCGTAGAAAAGCATTGAAAAGTCGATAAGTGAATTTAATGTTTTTTGCATAAAATAGAGAAAGCGCGTATTGCTTCCGAGCTTGCCAAAAGTAACTGTGCTAAACTGTGCTGTGTGTAACTGTGCTGTGTGTAACTGTGCTGTGTGTAACTGTGCTGTGTGTAACTGTGCTGTGTGTAACTGTGCTGTGTGTAACTGTGCTGTGTGTAACTGTGCTGTGTGTAACTGTGCTGTGTGTAACTGTGCTGTGTGTAACTGTGCTGTGTGTAACTGTGCTGTGTGTAACTGTGCTGTGTGTAACTGTGCTGTGTGTAACTGTGCTGTGTGTAACTGTGCTGTGTGTAACTGTGCTGTGTGTAACTGTGCTGTGTGTAACTGTGCTGTGTGTAACTGTGCTGTGTGTAACTGTGCTGTGTGTAACTGTGCTGTGTGTAACTGTGCTGTGTGTAACTGTGCTGTGTGTAACTGTGCTGTGTGTAACTGTGCTGTGTGTAACTNCCCCCCGCATTATAATATGTGTATGGTAAACTAAAGTTGTTCAGATTGAAGAGAAAATTAAATTCAGCGTAGTTAAGCAAATACATTACATAATCACTTTTTAGTGATCACAATTCACTTGGTGATAGAGCTAAGTGTAAATATAATAAATACTCAGATTACATTCTGTTTTTTTTTCCATCGCCTTTAGAACTAATGAAAATATCGTATATATTTAAAATATAAAACTAAAGTTAAGTTTAGAGCTTAAAAAGTGGGCTACTTAATAGGATTAAAGAAATCGTATTTTCAATCCATTGAACAAACCCGGCTTTAGAGAGCTCGATACTTTGGGTTGGAACCAAATTCGTAACTCTACACACTCAACTTTTTATCTTTGATAGTAATATCCCATTATCTTATCGGAACGGCATTGATGATCTCCACAATGCAGTAGAAATTCTATTTGAATAATAGGTTACTGAAAAGACATCTTTTTTGATTCCTAAGTCACTTGAGTTTTACTACCATAATATGTTCAGAGCCAATATTAAACTTATAATGTCCGTTAGAGTTAAACTTTAAATTTCGTTGAAAGTTTCTTACTAGTCATAATTTTGTCTGAAATATAGGTATACACAACCATTTTTCAACTTGCACGCTATCCCTTTTAAATTATTAACTTATTAAAAATTATTATTAACTTCATTAAAATTTAATAAAATAGTGTGATAATTTGTATGGTACATAGCTTCTTCACGTCCTATTTTGGATACCTTATTATTTTATGTTTTAACAATAATTATTGTCAAATTTATTCAATTTTCCCACGTTTTTCAAATTGTTTTGATTTTTTACCTGAATTAAAGAATCAATTTAGCAACATTTAAAGAGTATAGACGGTTGAAATTTATTTTGGGTTATCAGCGGGTAAATTTTGACAAACCATCCAAATTTCATAAAAATCAGATCAGTAATTTTGAATATTGTATGCTTGTGTGCATATAGAAGAGAAACAAAAGGGTGCAGAAAGTTGAAACCTTTATGGATCAAGAATAAACATTAAAATCGGACGAGTATGTAAAAATTGAGTGGCAAGCGGAAACAACCAATATTTGAAATTGTGATTGAAATTTGGATTTTATAACCATTATCTTATGTAAGTTTACAAAAAAAAGATGACGCCAAACGTTAACGTACAAAATTTTTCGAAAAAGTATTAACAAGGGTTAAATAGGAAAGACCGGGATCTTTGTTATCGGATTAAGATAATGCCCCAGGTGGTCGGCGCCAAGGAGTAAACTAAATTTAAAAGTTATACGGGAACTCCCTCGAGGAAACTAAAGGCTATTTGATTATCAGCGACCAAGAAGGTTTGAAATCAATATTACCACCTAGAGCTAAGGCAAACTCATACATTGCTTCCTCTTACAGTTAAGATAAATAAAAACATATTATAAATTGGTATCAAAAGTCGAAACAGAGCTTTTATAATTACTGTTATCAGTACTGTAACTCAAACTATTATTTTGTAAATATGGTAGTTGGATCTTTATAGGAGTTATAATGAAAACATCCACCTTAATCCACATTGATTAGGAAACATTTCGAACCTTCATCATAAAGTCATCTTCAGTCTTTATTTCTAAAATGACAAATATAATTAGTTACATTAATTTCTTCTATTCATATCAATGATTATTTCAATTTTTAAGGAAACAAAAGAATGAATCCAGTGTTATTCTTTTCGTAAGGAAAGCCGATTCCGCCAAGAATGAGTGTTAGTGTATGGGGTTCAAGAGAAAAGAACGGCAGGATTATAATCTTGCAAGATATTCCCGTCACGCCATCCTCTCCAATCTTGTCAACTAATAATTTTCATGTGGATGGGATAGAGATACATATTCATTTCATTGTGTGTAGGGCATCAAACGAAGGGATTGTCACACGACAAGCCTGCAATATGGAATGATCGGATCGTCTCACAGGAAAGAGTGCAGGAAAGTGGTTGCGTGGATGGAAATGAACATGATTATCAATCATGCCATGCTTTCTTTCACCATCAAGAAAAAGAAAAGTCTGTCGGGAAAGAACGAAAGTGGATGGGGCGCTATTGAAAAACTTTATGGTAAAGAATTAGCTAAAAGGGATTAGATTTTCTAATTGACTACCTTTTTTTTACCTTAAATACATTTTATTTTACTTGCTCAACATAGATATGAGATAAATAATACACAAAATAGATTAAAAGAAAAAGTATTATGGTAGCACGAAAATTTATATTTTGATCCCAATATAATGAATACGAATAATGTCTGTTTCTCGACTGTGATCACGAGATAGAGACTGACGTAACGTTGGTAGGTCTATTAAAAAAACTCATTATCCCCATTTTATGGGAAAAATATTGAATTATGAATAATAATTTTGGGCATTGAATCCCCATATCGACATTTCAATGTTTGTTTCACGAAGCAGAGAAAATAATATATATATTTCTGATTGAAGTAGATGGATTTTAAAGTGTGAAATTATGAAACATTAATCCATTATGATTACCATTTGGTCCGCTAAGAGCACTGATATAATTTTAAATAAAGTTTAGAAAGTTTATATACGTGTATATATAGTATGCGTTTATACACATACACGTATACGAAGAGTATACGTGTATACGTGTACTACACGTATACTCTATATATACGTATATATAGAATGCTGTAGTTCACTTCTATCAGCAAAATATAGTATAACAATAAATATAAGTGAAAACCTATCGACCTCCTGTAAAACACTAAAAAACGACACGAAATTTAAAAGTTTAACTTTTTTATGCCATGTTTTTCTTGATTAAAGTATCTTCTGTCCCCTAAGAGCTAAAATAAATCAAAGTTAAAATGAGTATAGGAGATCAGAATTCAAATTAAATTCAGCTCATTAAATTTCAGCTCAAAATTTCGAGGGGAAACTAATTTTCCTTTCATATCTAAAATATTAATAAGGTAAGTACTTTACGAATAATTTTATTTTAAAGTGTTATCATTTGATGAAATTTATAAAAGAAGGAGGTGTTGCAAGCATTTTTATTCAAATCATATTGATTTTTACATTTACATTCATAAATTAAGAATGGTGGAACCAGTTGATTACAGTTAGAGATGAAAAAAAGGGTTTGATGATAAAAAGGGAGAAAAAAAGGGAGACGCTTGATGGTGCGGCCACTTAATAAAGGATATTACTGCTAAACCCTTTACAAATCTCCTTCCTCGATTCAACTCTTAAGATTCATTCACCAAGAAACACTCCAAGTCTTAAAGCACTTCGATATTATATCCCTTTATCCTCCTCTCTAACGCTTTTTTCTTATTCAATACTACATTTTCCTCATTATACGAGTAACAACTATGAAAGAAAAGAGTAAGTTTTATAAGAAATTTAAATTTTAAATGTGATACGCATCAATCGGTTCATAATGTTCGAATTGTAATTTTGAAACATTAAATTTTTATTTTTTTATTTTATTTTTAATATATCTTCTTAAAAAAAAGCATCAAGAGCGTTGATATTATATTCTTCTCTCTCTCTTTCTCTCTCCCCCCTCCCTCTCTCTCTCCCTCTTACTCTCACTCTCTCTGTGTATGCATAGATATAATTTATGTTTGCATAAATTTATGTTGTGGCGAGGGGTACATTTGTAATTAGTATTTTAAGAGCTGGATTCACGTGCTTCGATACAGAGTTTGTTATTTTTAATGTCTTGTTTTAAAATTCAATTTGTTAATTCTCATGATCATAGTATCTTACCCTTTATTTCTATCCTATGATTATTCTTATTGAGGTCTGTAGGGTATTAGTAAACTTATTTCGATCCATTTTTGGCTACATTTCACCCCATTTCAGGCATCTTCAGGCCTTTAACAATTTCTCCTGAAACATATCTTCATTTATTTCTCTAGGGTAGGTCCCGACAGATGAAGCGTGTGCAGGCTTGTCGCCAGACTAAAACTGCCGGACCCGAAGGTTTGGTCGGTCGTACGAGACCGGAGCGCGATGGAAATGGAGCGCCCGTCCGTCGGGAGCTCCCCACCCTCGATTCTTGTCGAGTCGGTTCGTTTGTAGGTCCTTTTAGACATTTTCTCCAACGGACTTTTTTTGATATTTTTAAAAGCCAATCTTCCGGGAAAATGTTAATTTAAATTCAATTTTGTATTAAATTTTTCTCTTGATTCAGATAAACTCGTACAATAATTGTTAGCGAAATAATACAGATAGTTCTATAAGCTCAAGGAAGGACACATGACCGGATTTTCTATTCGGGATTCATTATACTTATTAGCCAACTTTCGTAAATGATGATATTACACATTTTGTTTGTAGATTTCAAGAAGAAATTATACTTGTCAAAAGTATTATACTAATTATACATCAAAAGTATTATACTAATTATACATTATACAAAAAGGCAATAGAAGAATTGAAGACAGTTGTTTTTATAAAAAAAGTAACATAGCCTTTTTGGAACAAAAAACCAACCAGTTTGAATTGCCGCATCAAAAATGTTTAAGGTCTAAATTCAAACAAATGAAAACTCCGACTACTAAATGGACTGCTATAATGGTTTGAAGAGAACGGTAGGAACATTATAAGGTATTAAAGAAAATAGACTAAAAAAAAAAATCGAAATCATTGGAGAGAATGATGAACCAACTTCAAACAGAATAGTTAAAATGAATAGAAAAGATAAAAGTTGCCTTCCCCGAGGTCTTATCTTTAAAAACCAAGGGAAATGAGTCGAAGTTTAAAAAGAAAACAGGATAAAGCAGCTAGAAAAGAAGGTAAAAAAGGTAGGGAAAAACTTGCTAAATGAGACGAAATAAAATCATCACGAAGAATTTAAACGGAAACTCGTGTATTTTGACAGAAAACAACAAACAAAAAGTACAAAAACGAAAGTCGCTCTTCAAAGACGTCACAAGTTTTTTAGACTTTTGAATTCTCTTTAAAGGAAAAAGTAAACCAAGTAGAAAAAAAGGAAAAGAAAGACCTAAAATGAATATAATACAGGGGAAATGAAGGAAACCGGATGAAAAACAGCCTTTTTATACAGTCTCTCAGACAAAACTCGGAATACAAATTAAGCGAGAGAGCTTGAAATAAAACCAAATATATCAACAGTATAATAACACGAGTCTTTACTTTTACCACCATTTATATAAATATAAATTATTTGATAAAAGAAAACGGAATAATAGTACATATAAAATTTAAATTTAAATTTCAGTTTTTAACAAAGTGTAAAAAGTAAATCAGTTGGTACAATGTTAAGTTAGCAGCATCTAAACTTAACATAACATAGCGAACACGAGTAGCACAATTAATTTTTCAATGAGGCCGTAAGAGCAAAAGCTCTGTGTGACTTTATCATAAAAGCCAATTACTTCTTTCTTCTGTGGTAAGGGCACGTCCAATAGATGACAAAGAAGAGATGGCTACCGAATATTAAATTGGTCACCGCCTAAACGAAAGAACCCGGACAGAAGGTGTTGTCAGAGCTATGAGAGCCTGCGTCCTCTAGAATAAAGCTACATTAACCCGGAGAGAAGGTGTTACCAGATATATGAGAGCTCGCATCCTACTGGATATAGCTGGAGTAACCTAGAGAGGAGGTGTTACCAGATATACGAGAGCTCGCATCCTACTGGATATAGCTGGAGTAACCTAGAGAGGAGGTGTTACCAGATATACGAGAGCTCGCATCCTACTGGATATAGCTGGAGTAACCTAGAGAGGAGGTGTTACCAGATATACGAGAGCTCGCATCCTACTGGATATAGCTGGAGTAACCTAGAGAGGAGGTGTTACCAGATATACGAGAGCTCGCATCCTACTGGATATAGCTGGAGTAACCTAGAGAGGAGGTGTTACCAGATATACGNATTATATATAAACACGAAAAAAAATTAAACATTTTGCCGAAATGTGTTCCTTTAAATTTAAAGGACTACGCCAAATACTGGCGACGCTTAAAAAAAAATACAATAATATAAGTTTCTTGCTGACATAATACATTTATTAATAACCTTGCCGTAACCTGGGTATAAAAATACCAATCAAAAATTATAATTAAACATATCAATAGTTAAAATTTGGTATGAAGAATTATATAATTAAGAATGCATGCGCAGATTCGAGAGATGCAGCCTTTCATGCCTGTCGTGTATTCCGTTTTTTTAACCCAATTTTGAAGTAAGTAATTTAGTAGAAAAAAAAATAAAACGTGCTTCCATCATTATAATAAAGGGTTAGCTTAAAAAAAATAAACTGAAATTAAATAAATAATAAATAAAACCAACCACACCAAGAAAACCATAAGAAAATAAAAATAAAACCATTAAAAGGGGTATAAGATATAATTATAAGAAATTAGAGTGTGAATAGATTTTGTATTTATTCTTCTTTATTATACGTGTACGGTTGCAATTTTTTTTTGGGGGGGGGATGCCTTTTTCTATATTGTTTTATTTTTACCTTTGAGCACTTCCATAACGTGGTAGAATAACTCGGGCGGTACACGTCCTGCATACTCTCGTAATACCTCTTCAAAACCAAATATTCCAAAACATTAATCCAATCAAATAAATTAAAAAGGTAACAAAATAAATAAAATTATAAAGAAAGTTAAAATAAAAGATAAAAAAAGAACAGACAAACCTTAAAAGAAAATTAACAAATTAATTAAAAAGTTAATTCATTGTCAAGATATAAATATATATAAAACCTATAAAGTTGGAAGAAGAAAGATATAATAAATTAATACTGTAAAAGTTCATAAGACTAATGATTAACTTAAATTTAAAACTTAATTGAGTTCTATAAGTTTTTATAACTGCACTACTTAAGGAATTACAATTAAAAAATTAATTAAAACAATTGAACAAAAAACCTAAATTAACCACAATTTTTCAATATGTGGCCGCCGCACAGGTTCAATTTTAAAGGACTCTTCAAATTATCTACTAAATTTCTTGCATGTATTGATATTTTCGAAGTCTTAATCCTATTTTACTGCACTATCTTTACTTTCATGAAAAATTTATATATATATTTTGTTAGTATATATATGTATCTATTAATGTAAACTATGTATATATAATTAATCTTAAACAAAACAATATACATATATATGTAAATTAGAACACCTAGATAATAATTCGGTATGTGTAAAAAAAATCCTTTTTATAATATCATTATATATAAACACGAAAAAAAATTAAACATTTTGCCGAAATGTGTTCCTTTAAATTTAAAGGACTACGCCAAATACTGGCGACGCTTAAAAAAAAATACAATAATATAAGTTTCTTGCTGACATAATACATTTATTAATAACCTTGCCGTAACCTGGGTATAAAAATACCAATTAAAAATTATAACTAAACATATCAATAGTTAAAATTTGGTATGAAGAATTATATAATTAAGAATGCATGCGCAGATTCGAGAGATGCAGCCTTTCATGCCTGTCGTGTATTCCGGTTTTTTAACCCAATTTTGAAGTAAGTAATTTAGTAGAAAAAAAAAATAAAATAAAACGTGCTTCCATCATTATAATAAAGGGTTAGCTTAAAAAAAATAAACTGAAATTAAATAAATAATAAATAAAACCAACCACACCAAGAAAACCATAAGAAAATAAAAATAAAACCATTAAAAGGGGTATAAGATATAATTATAAGAGAGCCCGCATCCTACAGGATAAAGCTAGAGCAACCTAGAGAGGAGGTGTTACCAGATATATGAGAGCTCGCATCCTACTGGATATAGCTGGAGTAACCTAGAGAGGAGGTGTTACCAGATATATGAGAGCTTGCATCCTACTGGATAAGCTAGGGCAACCTGGAGAGAAGGGGTTGCAATGCCATTTATATGAGAGCCTGCATCCTACTGGATATAGCTAGAGCAACCTGGAGAGGAGGTGTTGCCAGAACTATGAGAGCCCGCATCCTACAGGATAAAGCTGAAGCAACCTGGAGAGGAGGTGTTGCCAGATCTATGAGAGCCCGCATCCTACAGGATAAAGCTAGAGCAACCTGGAGAGGAGGTGTTGCCAGATCTATGAGAGCCCGCATCCTACAGGATAAAGCTAGAGCAACCTGGAGAGGAGGTGTTGCCAGATTTATGAGAGCCCGCATCCTACAGGATAAAGCTAGAGCAACCTGGAGAGGATATATAAATATATTACTATGCATTTAATTTATTTAAGAAATAAATGTCTTTATTAAAATGTCTTAAGGTTAGTTAAAGGTTATTATATCAATGTAAACTTTCTACGACTTCTTTTTAACTTCACTACTTATCTCTGGTCTCAACAGTCAAAAATAATCAGTATACACAACTTTCAAAACCTTTTATTTAATAACTTCAAATTAAATTTTGTCTCTAAATTTCAAAGCACTCAAAAACTGCATCGAAAAACAATTTTTTCCTCAAAAACTTTTCTAACGATTTTGAATAAAAAATTCTAAAATCTAAGCCATATTAATATCAATTTAACCTTAAAATCTCAATACCAGAAAAATAATCTAGTTTGCGAGATAATAGTAAAGTTTGAAATGCTCATGGTTTTATTCCCCGCTGAGTAAGATTATTTTTATGATAAATTGTGATTAAATATACAATAATAGATTAATTTGACTACGAAGTGTACAAATTGATTATGTGCATTATAACAATTTTTAGTAAGAACATCGGAAAGATTTTTGATCATCTTACATTTGATAATTAAAACAGAGGTAGTTTCTATTTTATTGGTGAATTTCTGTCTAAATTAACACTTCGAATTGAGCAGAGCAAACACCTAGAGTGAAAAATGTAATCTGCTCGATAGAAAAAACTCTCTGTATAGATACAGCGTATAGAAAAATCTCAATAATACTTAAAACATTTTGTTCAAACAGTGTTGGACATATTACACTAAAAAATGAAATAACCCTACCAGTGCTATGTTATTGGGTAATATACACTATTGACTTTAAAATAATATAATTCACACAAATTACTAGGTTTGAAAAAAGACTACATTTAGCATTTTTGCGAGCTGATATTTGCAGTGAAATATGTTGATTTAACACAATAATAATTTTATAATGAAGCTCTATTATTTACACTTTTGATATAATGCTGAAAATAAACTTTAAAGCTTTTAATTGAATGGTATACTATTACATTTAAAATAAGTGTATCAAGATTTGTAATAACAAAACTAAAAATAAATTAACATAAATATTTTATTAAAAAATACCCTAAAACCAATCTAATAAAAATATTCACTTCAATATACATAAAATTATAATTGCACTTCATAATAAGTAAAAAAAGAAAATAAAAAATAAAAATATATAAATCCTTCTTTTGAAACATAATTAAAAAAACTTATCGATGAAAACAATAATGCCAGAATAGAATTTAAAAAAAAAAATAATAATATTTAGGAGGTATGACTGAAAGAAAGAATTTGATGAGGATAAGTCATAGTCATAACCTATAAAAATCAAGATGGCCCATGATCGAATATGACATAAGAATGACATTTTTTT
>KZ651052.1:175696-185711 GCA_001010745.2 Gerris buenoi | reverse complement strand
AAACATTATATATATATATATATATATATATATATATTCTACAGTAGGTAGGTACGTGACTCGGTTCAACGCTAACCTATCAGAAAAATCTAAAGTGTGTTTTGGAAATAAGGGAGCATGGAAAAAAAATGTTTGATAAGGGATGTGTGTAAAGAAAGAAAACTTAGTTCATACAAAGAAAAAACTATGAAGATATAGTGGCCAAAACTTAACCTATAAGCTCTTATTTAGGTTGAATATATTACTCCCCTAAATTTGACCATATTATGTATGGAATTTTATCTTTTTGCAGTTTTTAGCAATATTTCTATAGACGAAGTATTGCAAAGAGTTATATTGCAAAACATAAGCATTATATAATGTTAGGAATATCATAATGTAGTAGAGTAAGTTTAGTTAAATAGGTTTGAATTACTGTTCTAAAGTTAAGTGCAATAATAAATACTTAGCAGCGACAGCAAAACAAAAGGATACATAGCAGCAAAAAGAAGAAGCAGAGAACATATATTAAAAAAAAAGTTCACGAGTAAAATAAAGCTATGGGGATGGTCGGTTTAGTGAAATTTATGGATCAAGTTATAGAGCGAATATAAATCAAAGCAAAATCATAATAATAGAAAATAGGTAAAACAAAGAACTGCAATATTCAACAACAATAATATTTATAGTAAAATATAGCATGGTATAGTAGAAAAAGTAAAATTAAGTACCTATCATATTATAATATAAAGAATTATCTGATTATATTTGAAGAAGAAGAGAATAGAAAATCAGAGTATAGAGTATAAAAGATTAAACAAAACTCGAGCGTATAATAGTAAAATTTAATTAATAATAGTATAGAATAGAGTATATAGAGTATATAAAGTATAGCAAAAAAGTAAGATACTCTGGTCATTTTACACTTATATGCTCTACTCTTATTCATATATTTTACTCTTAGGTGCTCTACTCTTATCCATTCATTTTAATCTTATATGCTCTACTCTTATTCATTCATTTTACTCTTATATGCTCTACTCTTATACTTTAAATATATATAATGATTCTTTGTTAATTAAACAGATGTTTCTAAACAAAATGTATGAAAAATAAATTTTACTTATCTAGTAAGCTTTAATATTTTAGAATAAAATGCATATTTAATTAATATCATTATTAATAAATTTTTTATCTATAATTCATATATTTTCCATAGAGATATTTAAGCAGATAAATCAAATTATTTAAAATATATCATCGGTAAAGAGAAATATAGGCTAAAATTTAAGTTGAAAAAGAAAAAACAAAAAAACACAAGAAAAATTTTAAGTGAAAAACTGAGCGCAGAAGAGGTAAATGTCAGATTCAGATAAGAAAAAAAATAATTGCTAGCCCTTCTCTGTCGTTATTAAAGCCTCCTAAAAACTTCCTACCCTTATTTTTTTACCATCAGGAGCCTAAAAACTGACAGGATATTGAGGTGAAAAATGCGCTTGAAAGAAAAAATGAAAGAACAGAAGGTTAATTTAATGAAGAAACATTTATCAAACAGGTTATAAAAATAAGAAGAATGGTATGGGCAGATAATCCTTGCTTGCAAAACTGTTTCAAAGTAAAAACTCGCTTTTAAAAAACATTTTTAATAAAAAAAAGAAACTTTTAAAGAGGTTTTTTTTAAGGCTAAGTTAAGGTTGATTAAATTAAAAGAGGTTATTAGATTATATAGAGTAAACTGGTGAAATTAATCTGTTGGAAAAGTTTGATCTAACTCGTTAATTACTGACTTAATAATTAATTGATCATTCAATAAATTAATTTTTAAATATATTGAAAATATTGATGAAAGAACTATTATGATTTAAAGTGAATTAATAGATGAAAATTATTTGTTAACGACGTTACTGCCTCTAGATAATTACAGTCTATAAGATTAGAATTGGCACAATCACAGCGACACACAAGCGATGGTGCCCTTCACTATCTTTAGTTACGTTATCCATTTGTTTTACCATTATAAAAATAAGAAAAAGAAACTTATCCCTGATATACATAAGAAATATTGAGACACAAAATGTAAATAAATTTCAAATACAAATAGATAAAACAATTATCTACTACAAGAAATTATATTTGATTTGACAGCTTTTGCGACAGTGCAGGATCATACAGTAATTTTTCTTTAAAGAAAATAAAATGAAAAATAAAAATTTCAAGTAATAATTGTAACGAAAGACGAAGATAAAAAGGGTGTTTTTGAAAAAATCGAGTTTAATCAAAATATAAGAAAGATACATATAAAGTCACGTACATAATGAAATACAAATAAATATATTTTTTTAAATCACCGAACAAAAAACAGAGCGCGAACAAAAATAAAAAATTTAACAAAATATTTTAAGGTGATATTTTGCGAGCTAATAAAGTAGCAGATGATAAGAAATAAAGAAAAAATAACCTTTATGATTTTTTGAATTTAATAGGATTTATTGTATTACAATAGGTTAATATTTAAATAATACACTTTTGTCTGTTATTGAGAATATTGAAAGTTGGAAAAAATATGTACATTGATAATATCAACTACACTCTGAACTCTATATTTAAAAGTAGAAATCCATTAAAAAAGTTGAGAAATAATAGGAAAGACTTAGAAATGAAAAAAAGGATAATCATTGGAAACCTAACTTATCCAACAACATTTCTTATCCTTTTAAAGAATCCATTATGCAGCGTGCAGCAACATAATTTCCTTTTTTTCCAAAACGCAAAAAAACCCATTATAGGGATCAGATTTTTCTTTTTATAATGTAGGTACGTATTAAAAGTTTTGTTTTACAGTTTTGAAAAATCAAATCTGGTAGATGACGCCCCCTATTCTCCTCACCCTGAGTTAGCTGATGTCAGGCGTTTGTCTTGACCCTTACCAGCATAGCAGCGGGTATGTTGGACTTCAGATGTTGTATAGTTCTTGGACGGTTTAGATAAACGGATTTCAAGAAATACCAGAAGAAAATTTCACAAGGTGCCAAACCGGGGAGCACACTGGCAATTCCAAACCTCCCGCCCCGCGTTCCTCCGAGAATTGAAGTCACGGTCGGAGAGTTCTTGGTCAATCGTCAACTTGTAAGGATGGTAATGAATGTCATTTTGNTATATAAAATATTAATTTCAATTTATTTGTTTATTTTGAGGGGGCAAAAAACAATATTTAAAAAAAGTTGAGGATGGAGTGACACAAGTTTGAGTTTACCTTTTAGGGTTTAATAAAATTGAGTGAAAAAAACGGGTTAGAAGGAGGATGTGTCTCTGCAGTTGGGTTTTCGACTGAAAGCGAAGAGCCAGGCAATGAGACAACTCGTGCGGAAAATCAAGGCGTTTATTCGAGGTAAAAAAAAAAGAAAGACCAGACGCTCGACCTGATGGAAAATTAAATATTTAACGAGCTTTGAACAGCCATAACGCACAGAGACAGAAATTGTATAAAATCTCCGGTAAAAATGAGGTAATGCTCGGAGAACAACAATATTTATAATACTTTTTTTAAGTAAGAGAAATTCATTTCAAGTCTTCCAGACACCCTTTCTCTTCCGTCTCGACTTGTTTCACCACCAATTGTAAGAAAAACACAATTTTCAAAATACAAATAGAAAAACCAAAAAGACCTCCTCTTTTTTCATTTATTTACTTATAAAGTAAAAAAGGGAACGAATTAAATTATAGTTAAGAATATCACTAAGCAATGAGGACTTAATAAATTACCCTTTATTTAAAAGGAAAATTGAAATTAGCTCTTCTAATATGATTTTAAAAAGCATTAAGCTCCTCTTGTAATCTAATAAGATTTTAAAAAGCAGTAAGCTCCTCTTGTAATCTAGTAAGGTTTTAAAAAGCATTAAGCTCTTCCTGTAATCTAGTAAGGTTTTAAAAAGCATTAAGCTCTTCCTGTAATCTAGTAAGGTTTTAAAAAGCATTAAGCTCTTCCTGTAATCTAGTAAGGTTTTAAAAAGCATTAAGCTCTTCCTGTAATCTAGTAAGGTTTTAAAAAGCATTAAGCTCTTCCTGTAATCTAGTAAGGTTTTAAAAAGCATTAAGCTCTTCCTGTAATCTAGTAAGGTTTTAAAAAGCATTAAGCTCTTCCTGTAATCTAGTAAGGTTTTAAAAAGCATTAAGCTCTTCCTGTAATCTAGTAAGGTTTTAAAAAGCATTAAGCTCTTCCTGTAATCTAGTAAGGTTTTAAAAAGCATTAAGCTCTTCCTGTAATCTAGTAAGGTTTTAAAAAGCATTAAGCTCTTCCTGTAATCTAGTAAGGTTTTAAAAAGCATTAAGCTCTTCCTGTAATCTAGTAAGGTTTTAAAAAGCATTAAGCTCTTCCTGTAATCTAGTAAGGTTTTAAAAAGCATTAAGCTCTTCCTGTAATCTAGTAAGGTTTTAAAAAGCATTAAGCTCTTCCTGTAATCTAGTAAGGTTTTAAAAAGCATTAAGCTCTTCCTGTAATCTAGTAAGGTTTTAAAAAGCATTAAGCTCTTCCTGTAATCTAGTAAGGTTTTAAAAAGCATTAAGCTCTTCCTGTAATCTAGTAAGGTTTTAAAAAGCATTAAGCTCTTCCTGTAATCTAGTAAGGTTTTAAAAAGCATTAAGCTCTTCCTGTAATCTAGTAAGGTTTTAAAAAGCATTAAGCTCTTCCTGTAATCTAGTAAGGTTTTAAAAAGCATTAAGCTCTTCCTGTAATCTAGTAAGGTTTTAAAAAGCATTAAGCTCTTCCTGTAATCTAGTAAGGTTTTAAAAAGCATTAAGCTCTTCCTGTAATCTAGTAAGGTTTTAAAAAGCATTAAGCTCTTCCTGTAATCTAGTAAGGTTTTAAAAAGCATTAAGCTCTTCCTGTAATCTAGTAAGGTTTTAAAAAGCATTAAGCTCTTCCTGTAATCTAGTAAGGTTTTAAAAAGCATTAAGCTCTTCCTGTAATCTAGTAAGGTTTTAAAAAGCATTAAGCTCTTCCTGTAATCTAGTAAGGTTTTAAAAAGCATTAAGCTCTTCCTGTAATCTAGTAAGGTTTTAAAAAGCATTAAGCTCTTCCTGTAATCTAGTAAGGTTTTAAAAAGCATTAAGCTCTTCCTGTAATCTAGTAAGGTTTTAAAAAGCATTAAGCTCTTCCTGTAATCTAGTAAGGTTTTAAAAAGCATTAAGCTCTTCCTGTAATCTAGTAAGGTTTTAAAAAGCATTAAGCTCTTCCTGTAATCTAGTAAGGTTTTAAAAAGCATTAAGCTCTTCCTGTAATCTAGTAAGGTTTTAAAAAGCATTAAGCTCTTCCTGTAATCTAGTAAGGTTTTAAAAAGCATTAAGCTCTTCCTGTAATCTAGTAAGGTTTTAAAAAGCATTAAGCTCTTCCTGTAATCTAGTAAGGTTTTAAAAAGCATTAAGCTCTTCCTGTAATCTAGTAAGGTTTTAAAAAGCATTAAGCTCTTCCTGTAATCTAGTAAGGTTTTAAAAAGCATTAAGCTCTTCCTGTAATCTAGTAAGGTTTTAAAAAGCATTAAGCTCTTCCTGTAATCTAGTAAGGTTTTAAAAAGCATTAAGCTCTTCCTGTAATCTAGTAAGGTTTTAAAAAGCATTAAGCTCTTCCTGTAATCTAGTAAGGTTTTAAAAAGCATTAAGCTCTTCCTGTAATCTAGTAAGGTTTTAAAAAGCATTAAGCTCTTCCTGTAATCTAGTAAGGTTTTAAAAAGCATTAAGCTCTTCCTGTAATCTAGTAAGGTTTTAAAAAGCATTAAGCTCTTCCTGTAATCTAGTAAGGTTTTAAAAAGCATTAAGCTCTTCCTGTAATCTAGTAAGGTTTTAAAAAGCATTAAGCTCTTCCTGTAATCTAGTAAGGTTTTAAAAAGCATTAAGCTCTTCCTGTAATCTAGTAAGGTTTTAAAAAGCATTAAGCTCTTCCTGTAATCTAGTAAGGTTTTAAAAAGCATTAAGCTCTTCCTGTAATCTAGTAAGGTTTTAAAAAGCATTAAGCTCTTCCTGTAATCTAGTAAGGTTTTAAAAAGCATTAAGCTCTTCCTGTAATCTAGTAAGGTTTTAAAAAGCATTAAGCTCTTCCTGTAATCTAGTAAGGTTTTAAAAAGCATTAAGCTCTTCCTGTAATCTAGTAAGGTTTTAAAAAGCATTAAGCTCTTCCTGTAATCTAGTAAGGTTTTAAAAAGCATTAAGCTCTTCCTGTAATCTAGTAAGGTTTTAAAAAGCATTAAGCTCTTCCTGTAATCTAGTAAGGTTTTAAAAAGCATTAAGCTCTTCCTGTAATCTAGTAAGGTTTTAAAAAGCATTAAGCTCTTCCTGTAATCTAGTAAGGTTTTAAAAAGCATTAAGCTCTTCCTGTAATCTAGTAAGGTTTTAAAAAGCATTAAGCTCTTCCTGTAATCTAGTAAGGTTTTAAAAAGCATTAAGCTCTTCCTGTAATCTAGTAAGGTTTTAAAAAGCATTAAGCTCTTCCTGTAATCTAGTAAGGTTTTAAAAAGCATTAAGCTCTTCCTGTAATCTAGTAAGGTTTTAAAAAGCATTAAGCTCTTCCTGTAATCTAGTAAGGTTTTAAAAAGCATTAAGCTCTTCCTGTAATCTAGTAAGGTTTTAAAAAGCATTAAGCTCTTCCTGTAATCTAGTAAGGTTTTAAAAAGCATTAAGCTCTTCCTGTAATCTAGTAAGGTTTTAAAAAGCATTAAGCTCTTCCTGTAATCTAGTAAGGTTTTAAAAAGCATTAAGCTCTTCCTGTAATCTAGTAAGGTTTTAAAAAGCATTAAGCTCTTCCTGTAATCTAGTAAGGTTTTAAAAAGCATTAAGCTCTTCCTGTAATCTAGTAAGGTTTTAAAAAGCATTAAGCTCTTCCTGTAATCTAGTAAGGTTTTAAAAAGCATTAAGCTCTTCCTGTAATCTAGTAAGGTTTTAAAAAGCATTAAGCTCTTCCTGTAATCTAGTAAGGTTTTAAAAAGCATTAAGCTCTTCCTGTAATCTAGTAAGGTTTTAAAAAGCATTAAGCTCTTCCTGTAATCTAGTAAGGTTTTAAAAAGCATTAAGCTCTTCCTGTAATCTAGTAAGGTTTTAAAAAGCATTAAGCTCTTCCTGTAATCTAGTAAGGTTTTAAAAAGCATTAAGCTCTTCCTGTAATCTAGTAAGGTTTTAAAAAGCATTAAGCTCTTCCTGTAATCTAGTAAGGTTTTAAAAAGCATTAAGCTCTTCCTGTAATCTAGTAAGGTTTTAAAAAGCATTAAGCTCTTCCTGTAATCTAGTAAGGTTTTAAAAAGCATTAAGCTCTTCCTGTAATCTAGTAAGGTTTTAAAAAGCATTAAGCTCTTCCTGTAATCTAGTAAGGTTTTAAAAAGCATTAAGCTCTTCCTGTAATCTAGTAAGGTTTTAAAAAGCATTAAGCTCTTCCTGTAATCTAGTAAGGTTTTAAAAAGCATTAAGCTCTTCCTGTAATCTAGTAAGGTTTTAAAAAGCATTAAGCTCTTCCTGTAATCTAGTAAGGTTTTAAAAAGCATTAAGCTCTTCCTGTAATCTAGTAAGGTTTTAAAAAGCATTAAGCTCTTCCTGTAATCTAGTAAGGTTTTAAAAAGCATTAAGCTCTTCCTGTAATCTAGTAAGGTTTTAAAAAGCATTAAGCTCTTCCTGTAATCTAGTAAGGTTTTAAAAAGCATTAAGCTCTTCCTGTAATCTAGTAAGGTTTTAAAAAGCATTAAGCTCTTCCTGTAATCTAGTAAGGTTTTAAAAAGCATTAAGCTCTTCCTGTAATCTAGTAAGGTTTTAAAAAGCATTAAGCTCTTCCTGTAATCTAGTAAGGTTTTAAAAAGCATTAAGCTCTTNGAACACAGGGAGGCACAAAAAATGAAAGGTGACACTCGCTCACTATACCACACAATACATTCACTCTTATTATAAGAGAAAAATAAAAAACAAAAATAGAAACGTGAACAAATAATGGTTACAGGAGTCAATGGGTTTGATTTGACAAATAACCTTTATGATTTTTTGAATTTAATAGGATTTATTGTATTACAATAGGTTAATATTTAAATAATACACTTTTGTCTGTTATTGAGAATATTGAAAGTTGGAAAAAATATGTACATTGATAATATCAACTACACTCTGAACTCTATATTTAAAAGTAGAAATCCATTAAAAAAGTTGAGAAATAATAGGAAAGACTTAGAAATGAAAAAAAGGATAATCATTGGAAACCTAACTTATCCAACAACATTTCTTATCCTTTTAAAGAATCCATTATGCAGCGTGCAGCAACATAATTTCCTTTTTTTCCAAAACGCAAAAAAACCCATTATAGGGATCAGATTTTTCTTTTTATAATGTAGGTACGTATTAAAAGTTTTGTTTTACAGTTTTGAAAAATCAAATCTGGTAGATGACGCCCCCTATTCTCCTCACCCTGAGTTAGCTGATGTCAGGCGTTTGTCTTGACCCTTACCAGCATAGCAGCGGGTATGTTGGACTTCAGATGTTGTATAGTTCTTGGACGGTTTAGATAAACGGATTTCAAGAAATACCAGAAGAAAATTTCACAAGGTGCCAAACCGGGGAGCACACTGGCAATTCCAAACCTCCCGCCCCGCGTTCCTCCGAGAATTGAAGTCACGGTCGGAGAGTTCTTGGTCAATCGTCAACTTGTAAGGATGGTAATGAATGTCATTTTGAAGAATTCGCCTTACTGGACTATCGGAAAGTCCAAAGGCAGATCAGGAAGATGACGCCCCTAATTCTCTATACCCTGAGTAAGCTGATTTCTGGCATTTGTCACGACTCTTACCAGCATAGCAGCGTACTGGTGTAGTAGGTTTCTTGGACAGTTTACATAAACAGATTTCAAGAAACCCCACAAGAAACGCATGTTTGCGTGTAGATAACCATGGAGATTGCAAGATAGAAGCTCTCGCTGCCTCAATGTTCTCAGGTGATCTGGCCCGTCAGACTCAGCCGATAGACTCCAGTTCTTCGTTTTGCCGCACTCGCGGTATGACCCTTGTAACAATTAATATCCGGTTCGGGACAGGGCCCAAGGGGCTAAATTGAAGCGTCTTCGGAACGACCGCTGGGTTGCGATATCAGAACATCTGTTCGAAAAGTAGCCCTCAACGGCAAACCCACGCTCCAAACTGTTCTAACGGATGATGGCAACTGACCAGGGTGGAGAACAAAACTTTAGTTCCCCGGCTCTCGAATGAGATCATTCCCGCTTAGCAGAGACATTTACAGCTTTAGAAAAAGAACTTATGTAGCCACACCCTGTATAAATATAATACATACATATGTATGTGTATAGCGTAAAATATACGAGTAGAATAATAACGCTAGGTCTAAGACAGTTTTGCTAACAGCGACACACAAGCGATGGTGCCCTTCACTATCTTTAGTTACGTTATCCATTTGTTTTACCATTATAAAAATAAGAAAAAGAAACTTATCCCTGATATACATAAGAAATATTGAGACACAAAATGTAAATAAATTTCAAATACAAATAGATAAAACAATTATCTACTACAAGAAATTATATTTGATTTGACAGCTTTTGCGACAGTGCAGGATCATACAGTAATTTTTCTTTAAAGAAAATAAAATGAAAAATAAAAATTTCAATAATTGTAACGAAAGACGAAGATAAAAAGGGTGTTTTTGAAAAAATCGAGTTTAATCAAAATATAAGAAAGATACATATAAAGTCACGTACATAATGAAATACAAATAAATATATTTTTTTAAATCACCGAACAAAAAACAGAGCGCGAACAAAAATAAAAAATTTAACAAAATATTTTAAGGTGATATTTTGCGAGCTAATAAAGTAGCAGATGATAAGAAATAAAGAAAAAAATGATATTTCATAGAGGTAACGCTAGTACGTGGTTAACTTAAGCAGTAGGATAAATAAAAACCTATCACCATAAAATCAGTATCCTCAATCGATAAAAAAAGAACATCTGCAGCAAAGCCAAGAAACTGGGACAGAATTCCCAAATGGAATGACTTTAATTTGAGT
>KZ651052.1:162120-174232 GCA_001010745.2 Gerris buenoi | reverse complement strand
GAACTAATCATTATATAGATTCAGATAAGAAAAAAAATAATTGCTAGCCCTTCTCTGTCGTTATTAAAGCCTCCTAAAAACTTCCTACCCTTATTTTTTTACCATCAGGAGCCTAAAAACTGACAGGATATTGAGGTGAAAAATGCGCTTGAAAGAAAAAATGAAAGAACAGAAGGTTAATTTAATGAAGAAACATTTATCAAACAGGTTATAAAAATAAGAAGAATGGTATGGGCAGATAATCCTTGCTTGCAAAACTGTTTCAAAGTAAAAACTCGCTTTTAAAAAACATTTTTAATAAAAAAAAGAAACTTTTAAAGAGGTTTTTTTTAAGGCTAAGTTAAGGTTGATTAAATTAAAAGAGGTTATTAGATTATATAGAGTAAACTGGTGAAATTAATCTGTTGGAAAAGTTTGATCTAACTCGTTAATTACTGATTTAATAATAATTTGATCATTCAATAAATTAATTTTAAAATATATTGAAAATATTGATGAAAGAACTATTATGATTTAAAGTGAATTAATAGATGAAAATTATTTGTTAACGACGTTACTGCCTCTAGATAATTACAGTCTATAAGATTAGAATTGGCACAATCGAAGGCGAGAAAAAACAAATGTGGAGGTAGTTTTGGGGTAATAAAAAGGGAAAATCGGTGTTGCCAAGTTATATTTTTTTTTGTGGAACAGGGGTAGAGTAGAGCATTTTTTTCTGAAGTTGCATTCAACATTGGGAACAATAAAATCGTTTCCCTCAACATTTTCCCGCCTTTTGAATGTGCCAACTCTAATCTTATAGACTGTAATAAGGTAAACAACAAACATTAATGTACATATTTATGAAGAAAACTGTATTCAAAATAAAAATATTAAATGTCGTAAGAAAATATCACTTATAGCTGATATCAGATAAATTTCGAGTTTTTATCGAGATATCGATATAGTTTTACCAAACTGCCGCTTGGGAGGTTTAGGATAGGGGTGTAGCATAATGAACCACTTTATGAGACCCCGATTCTATAGTATTGTTCCCTCTACCCCTTCATTGCTCTAAGGTAACAGTAAATAACGGCTGTGACTTGGCCGAAGCACTGCCGTGCTTCCAGATCAATAACAGTTATTTCGTGAATTTATAGGTTTTAACTAACTAATTGCTAATATTAATTATAAATTAAATAAAGTATTACAATTAATTAACTTTATTTTAACCGGAAATTTCTTGAGATTAAAAAGAAAATAAATAAATAATGATAGTAACATAATACATAAAGCATTAGAAGAAATACAAGATCGGATAAAGGTTCTTATATAAAAATGAATCAGCATAAGAAAAAGGAGAGAGAAAAAAAAAAAAAAAATAATCGATGTACTATAGAGTTCAAAAGGATGTTGTAGGAATGCGAGAGATCAAGGGTGAGGAATGCTAAAAGGAAGGATACAGGTCGGATGCCGGGAACATCTGAAGGGATGGTTGGAAGGGATTAGAGCCCTTAAGAGGACCTGGAGGTATGAGGTAGTTAGCTCAAGGGACAGCAACAGGGAATCCACCCTGACAGCGACAATGCCCAGCTATGATTGGAATGGGAACAAGTCTGCTGAAAAGAATCATGCTCTGATAAAAGGGCTCCTTTTAAGTGTAGAGGGAAAAAAAGACAAGGAAAAAACAAGGGAGAAGGTCGAAGTATCCAGAATTAGAACGAGAGATAGTAAAGAACACTACAAGGGATTCCTCTCTCTCTTATTTTTTTTTTTATATTTTTTTATTTGTAAGTCTTATCCTATTTCTTTCCTATTCAAAAGAGAACCGAAACTGAACAATCTATACTCGGATGATGAGGAAAAAAACGTTTCAAATAATCCCCCAAAAAAAAATTTAAACAAAAAAAAGGTCGAGAACTTTAAAATCTCACTTCAAAAAGGATTGAGCAGTTGAAGGATATATAAAAGTAGTACCTGATTAAAGCTATCTATAGGAAATCTACACTTATTAAAAGCACTGTTCACTGAATATATATATAGATATATATAAAACACACAGAACAGATTACACACTGTTCTTCGTTGTATAAAATTTTATCTAAGGGTTTACAAGAGACAAAATAAACCTTTTTTTTCCTATTTCAAATTCCATTATAAATTATTTGATGAGTTTACTCAATCTCTTAAAATATTGTCAGCCAATTGGTAGTCAGAAATAAGAGAAAAAAAGATTTAAATGAGCCTTTGCACAATTTTTAATAGTATATAGTCAAGAACTTATTAAGAATATGGACGATTTAATTGGTTTTGGCAGAAATATTGTTAAATAATATAAAATGCAAAAGGTGCAAGGTAAAATCATTTATTGTATGGTGAAGAGAAAGGTCCTGCAGAAGGTTATTTCGGGAGTAAAGAGTCCGCGGAAGACCGAATAACCTCGTTATTAAGCACTCAAACAACAAACTTTCTCAGCCAGGATAAACTCGAGTTTCCACAGCCAAGATTCCCTAAAACTTTGTTAATTTCGGCCCAACACACCCTTTTTCCCCCGTTTTCTAAAAACTCAAATATAAACGTAGCAAAATATTTCAGTCACGCACATGTCTATTTATAAAATTTATCCTTCCAATTTAATCTTTTAACTTCTTTCTTATCGAATTATCAATACACGGATAAATATATACTCAAGTTGTTGCGAACTAATCATTATATAGTGCACATAGTATACACAATTATTAGATAGGTGCCAACATATATGTGTATTCAACCCGTATTTAAACATCATGGAAACGTAGTAATATAAAAAAAATAGTTTCTACAGAAATTATTAAATTTCTAAATAAAAGTTGTACATTAAACATTTTAAACATTATACATAAAATTTTTTAGCATTAGCATATCTCTATACTTTTTGTTCCTTAATCTTTTTATAGCTCTAGTCTAGCCCCACTTTGTACGATTACTTTAAGTAATAAAACTTGAGAAGTAAAAAAATGTAAAAATTATATTAGAACTCCTAACGGACCAAATAATAGTTAAAATAGATTAATGTTTCATAATTTTGCACCTTAAGATTCATCTACTTTGTATATTATTATACAAAAGTATACAGGTTTTCTCCACTTCAAGGAAAAAACATCGAAATGTCGATAAGAGGATTCAATGCCATGTTTTTACATGAAATTGAAAAAATAGTACATTGTTATCTCCGATTTCAAAAATTCCTGGACACAAATCCGTTTTAAACATTAAGGAAGATTAATATTTATTTTAATATTTCTTTTTTTTTAATGTCTGTCTGTCGGTCACATATAATATTTACTCTTACACACAGACATATAAAAAGAGTACATACTGGAATATTTCGTTACATACGTGGTATAACTTATGAATTCACGATGGCGAATGACCTTTGAAATACAGATGATCTATTTCTAAAATTATAATAATATCGATTTCTTCTGTGAGAGATCGAAAATGATATTTCCATTAGTATCGTATTCCCTCTGGTTTTAGGTCGCGTATAAAAATCTGTGAGAAAAAATCCTTGCTTTCTCAGAATATGTTGAGGGAACTGAATATAGAATACACTTGGGTTTATCTGTATTCAGCATATACAGGAGGCCCTTTGGAATAGAAATGATGGACACGTAGGGGGGCAACTTTAGCAATATCCCTAGAAAAGTATTCCCCACAGGAGATAATGCATATTTTCCTTCTACTATAAAGTATAATACATACAAAAACATTTAGCCCTAAACGAACCCAACATATAAAAAATATAATAGCTCTAACTTGAAAGCTAACAAACGTGAATACCAAATTATTTGAAATAGAAGTTTAGTCGAGGATTTAAAAGAAATTTGTTTAGTAAACCCCGTACCGTGTAACCCCGTGGCAAATGTAGCTAGGGTGGGGGTGAAAAAAAAACCGCAAAAATTTTAAATACGCAACCACAAAAAAAATTGAACGACAAACGACATACACACGACAAAAAAAATTATCTACGATTGATACGTAATATAAACATTGTATCTCTGTTTAGATTCGTAGAAAGTGATTCTTTACACACCTGTATTAATTGCGCATGCGTGTCACATTGTTTTGAACAATTCCTCTTTTTTTCCACTCTAGTGACGTAAAGAAGAAGAATTCCTCTTTTTTTCCACTCTAGTGACGTAAAGAAGAAGAATTATCAACTTTACACACGATTAGCGAGTTTGTTTACATTTAACATAACTAATTTGATGTTTATTTAATAAAAGTAACTGTTTGTATCGAGTTTTTTTGTGAAAATCAATGAGTGATTTAAGTGATTATGAAGAATATGAGGAGAATAATACGCCTTCCGAAATAATTAATTCGGCACAAAATACAACTAACGAATTGATGTCATCTTTATCAAAAGAGAAATACTGAAATACGAGCTTACATACAGGAAGTTTATTATTTTTTTCTGCATTTATTATTAAAATCTAACAATCGTAGATAAAGTACGGTACGCAACTCGTGCGAAAACGGCATTTTGCATGCGAGTGTGGAGTTTACACCCGAGCGATAGCGAGGGTAGTAAAACCACACGAGTTGCAAAATGCTACTTTCCACACTCGACGCGTAATGTACTATTGCATGAAGCTGCAATGGATTTTTGTCGGAGACAATAGATTTCGATCTTCAGAGCTATAAAAAAACTCCTGTTACACAGAACAAAAAATAAAAGAAGAAAAGGTACTGCCAATTAGTGTGGCACATAGCTTTCTCGCGTCCTTTTCCGTACACTTAATGATTTCATGCTTTTACAACCTATTTTGTCAAATTTATTTAATTTTTCCCTCTTTTTTTTAAATCGGTTGTAATTGAATTAATTTTATTATGAATTAATGTATCAAGCAAAATTTAAAGACCACTAACGGTTGGAGCTATCTTTGATAAAACATTCGAAAAAACTTTCGATAAATCATCCCATGTGCAGAAAAATGAGATGAGTACATTTGAGAGATATAGGTGTGAATAAATGTATATGTTTGTGCGTATGTGGAAAAGAAAAAAAAGGGTGCAGAAGGTTTAAGCTTATACGGGATCAACAATGGGCTAAATATGACCTACAATCCAAATTTCAATAGAGGAGTAGATTTTAAGATATCTATGTTCACAAAAATTTCACACGGAACGTAAAGGGTTCGCTGATGTCTGAAACGGATTTATGTCTTGTAATTTGTTAAATAGGAAACAAAACAAAACAAAAAAATCGATCACATAGCTTACGTTACTATCGGTAAGCACGGAAGCAAAATTATGCAAATATAATTATTGCGTGTAAACAAGTACAAGATGTTCAAACATATTAAGTGAAACATGGAAGCAAAATGTCAAGGTAGGATAAGCTTTTGCTAAACGGTTGAATCATTTTTCATGTAGCGGTTAGCACATAATACACATGCTACGAAATGTTCATATTATACAGGCTTTTTTCCCTTTTCCGGCATATCAAGGGGGAATAACTTCAGACTTTCAAAAATGAACACAATGAATGTAATGCAAATTTATTTAGTTAAATAATAAAATGGTTTAATTATGTCGAGATTGATAACGCTACCTTTTTTATTTATGTTTTGATTTAAACTAATATATTATGTGCTTAATAAATAAAGTATACTACTAAATTATTTAAACCAACTAAAGTGGTTCCAGAGAAAAATGACGTTCTACTGCAAATGATATAGTAAATTCAGCCTAACATTTTAACCCTGTGCTGGTGTTTGTCATTATTGTCAAGTACTTTTGCTTTCGATTTTACAGCAGATAACAGAGGCTATGTGATCATTCTGAAGAACAAACCCTTTTTGGCCCCGGTTTAATAAATTTACGATATCCGTTTCGGGATCTGGAACTATTTCTGGCCCTATGTCTGTCCGTCTGGCGGACTGTCACTCAATCCAACATACCAACAACCAATATAACGAACCAATATATTATCTTAAAAACTGTTTCTCTGGTTTTAATGAAATTTTGGATGGCAGTCTATAATTTGCCCATTGTTGTTCCTATATAAGAATCAAGTCATTAATTTATCCATGTTTTATACAGTCATTAAAAAACTTCAATACTTGAAATCACTGATAAAAANAGTTTAGAACATAACACATGAATAGAGGAAAGAGTTATAAGAGAGAGAGAGAAAATATCGGATTGTTAAGGAAAGGAATTTAATTTGATTCGTTGAGAGAAAATTTGAGGGGGTCCAGCTCTGGAAACAGATTCAAATATATTTTCTTTTATCTAGTGAAAACTACTCCCTTGAGGAATAGGACCATGACTAGCAGAGAAATCATTTCCTTTTAAATATCGATTTAGGGCTTTCATTTCAGTAAAGCTAACTTCTTTTAACATAAAATAATAATCAATAAGAAGAATTTGAGAAAAAAATGCATTTAAACGTCAAAATTCAAATTCTAAATAAATAAAAATCTTTATAATATTTAGCATACTATAACAGCCCTTAAAATGTATTAAATTTGTAACATATATAATATGTAAATAATATAAGAAAAGAAAATTTAACATTTTAAAATATTCATAACAGAGGCTATGTGATCATTCTGAAGAACAAACCCTTTTTGGCCCCGGTTTAATAAATTTACGATATCCGTTTCGGGATCTGGAACTATTTCTGGCCCTATGTCTGTCCGTCTGGCGGACTGTCACTCAATCCAACATACCAACAACCAATATAACTAACCAATATATTATCTTAAAAACTGTTTCTCTGGTTTTAATGAAATTTTGGATGGTAGTCTATAATTTGCCCATTGTTGTTCCTGTATAAGAATCAAGTCATTAATTTATCCATGTTTTATACAGTCATTAAAAAACTTCAATACTTGAAATCACTGATAAAAATCTCTTTTTGTTTTGATAATAAAATTTCATGAAATTACTGACTGAATGTTATCAAATGGAATTTTTGTTTTAAATTTTATTTTATTTCACAGTTAGTGGATATTTGGGCTTAAACTGAGAATTATAGGCAATTTTATTCAGTGGAAATATGTTACAAAATACGTTCTCTGGATTTTAGAGGAGAAACGTAAATACAATTATTTAAATAGTGCGGTTCAGGCCTTTCATGTGTTTTAGAATAAACATGGTAACTTAAAGTAAATAACTGAAACTTCAAATGAGTGGAAATAACATTTATAACTCGTTTTATCTCTGTTTTCCAGTAATAACACATGAGTTACATTCATTTCTTTTTGTGTAAATTGAGTTCGATTATAATACAACTTTTTTTTAAAAAAAATTCTTAAACGGATTTATGTCTTGTAATTTGTTAAATAGGAAACAAAACAAAACAAAAAAATCGATCACATAGCTTACGTTACTATCGGTAAGCACGGAAGCAAAATTATGCAAATATAATTATTGCGTGTAAACAAGTACAAGATGTTCAAACATATTAAGTGAAACATGGAAGCAAAATGTCAAGGTAGGATAAGCTTTTGCTAAACGGTTGAATCATTTTTCATGTAGCGGTTAGCACATAATACACATGCTACGAAATGTTCATATTATACAGGCTTTTTTCCCTTTTCCGGCATATCAAGGGGGAATAACTTCAGACTTTCAAAAATGAACACNTAAAACAAGTTGATAAATTGGTATTTAAAAGTTCACTGAGGTTTCTTTTATATATATATATATATATAAAACAAGTTGATAAATTGGTATTTAAAAGTTCACTGAGGTTTCTTTTCTTTAAGGACTTTGTAATATTGTAATAAAAGAAAAGTTAAAAAAGGTCGACGATTCAAGTTTAGAACATAACACATGAATAGAGGAAAGAGTTATAAGAGAGAGAGAGAAAATATCGGATTGTTAAGGAAAGGAATTTAATTTGATTCGTTGAGAGAAAATTTGAGGGGGTCCAGCTCTGGAAACAGATTCAAATATATTTTCTTTTATCTAGTGAAAACTACTCCCTTGAGGAATAGGACCATGACTAGCAGAGAAATCATTTCCTTTTAAATATCGATTTAGGGCTTTCATTTCAGTAGAGATAACTTCTTTTAACATAAAATAATAATCAATAAGAAGAATTTGAGAAAAAAATGCATTTAAACGTCAAAATTCAAATTCTAAATAAATAAAAATCTTTATAATATTTAGCATACTATAACAGCCCTTAAAATGTATTAAATTTGTAACATATATAATATGTAAATAATATAAGAAAAGAAAATTTAACATTTTAAAATATTCAACAGTGTTTCGGCACAGCTAATTACGAAAAAAATAAAATAGTGTAAAGAGACATTATAAAGTTCAGCTAAAGCCTCGTCCAGACTGCCGAACTGACGAAACGTGCCAAGCATTGGTCTCTGCGCATGCCCAGTCTAAAGTGCGCCAGTGCATCTAAGACTGGGCATGCGTAGAGGCCAATACTTGGCTCGTTTCCTCTGTTCGGTTCGGCTCTCTGAACGAGGCTAGCCTATAATTGTAATATAGACAGCAGTCAGTTCTTGACAGGTTTGGGTATTATCATTGTTGACATGTTGTCTTATTCTTAAAATATAATGGTTTTAATATTATATCAGCTATACTTATTTTACATGGTGACCCTATATTATATTATCCCAGTAATAGGACCGAAACCTCGCCGACTTCCTCATATTAAAAATCATTTAAACAAAAAAAAAAAAAGTTTAGCTTAAAACACTAAATATTACGCTATAATTTAATCCATATAATAAAGACAACTTTAAAAAAATTAAAAATACAATGAAGCAATGTAATATCTCAGAATGAGGCTTTACATATGATTAAAAAGGGGAAGGGAATAAAATAGCTTTTTATGAAGGTTCGCAGCCCTAAAGGGAGTCATAGAAAACTCAAGATCTAAAGAAAAGATAGGACACGCTAACGTAACCAAAGCCAAGAGCAAAAACACAAGGGTTAGCAAAATGTCTTGGCAATTCATCCCGAAATTTTGACAGAGTTCTTGCCTCCCCTCCACTAGCAACCCGGCCGCAAAACCTTCATTAGTACTAGACATTTAACAGACCCAAAAAGGTGAAACCAAGTCAATGTTTTACATATTAATAAAAGTAAGGTTCATTTCTTAACCTCTGTATTTACATTAAATAATTTGAAATTAGAGAAAGAGGTGATTAAATCTCTGTATTTGTTAAAATTACATATTATATTTTTATTGATGTATCTTTTACGTAATATAAAGTTTATTTATACAATAAAGTTCTTGGTTTACAATATAAATTATTATAATTATATCAGACAAAAATTAATTCACTACAAAACAAGACTTAAACAGACAGTTGCTCTATTATGAAGTATGTAATAAGATCCTACTCTAATTAAAAATGGAAATAAAGAAATTACTATTGTAATTTAATACATATATCACATATCTAAAAGAGTTTCTCAGGTACGGTGTAAAAACAAATTAAACAATCATTTATTTATATTAAAACATAGAACATACTGTACTATTATAATAATGTTCTAGAAAAACTCAATAGTTTTTCTTTCAATATTTTTTTTTCTTTTTTACTTTAATTTGTCCCCGTTGATATAAACAAAATGTCCTGTTAGTCATACTTGACACATACTAAATTATTGGTAGTATTAACTTAACACACTAATTGACAGTCTATTTTTGTTCGGCTCAATTATTTTGAAGTCATACTTCTTTAGCCGTGTTAGAGTAGGCTTGGATAAAAACGATATCGTGAAACGTAGTTTGCGTTTCGAGACTTGTCCAAGTGAAATATTTATGATGTGAAATAAACGAATTTGCAGGTTTTTGTTTTGACACTCATGTGTGATAGATTTCTTATCAATTGCCTGCCTAAGTCTGCAGTTGATTTACCTGTAAAAAATCTTCCATGTGGATGAGTCCCGAGCCACCGACCCTTTAGTCATTAATCAGACGCATTAACCACTACACCACGGGAGTAGATGGTTGTCTTAATACACAGAATTGGTATATAAACGTATTATTACATACATTTTAATAATTAATATGCAATATAATTTTTTTTTTTTTTTTTCTTTATTATTCGCTAACATTTTATAAAAATATTTTATTAATTGAAATTATGTTTCATTGAGAAGGTTTATAGTGCTATTTCATTATTAATTAAATCTAAGTGATAACAATCTTGTTTGCTTTGTTTATCTTGGAACCTATAAATCCTCATTTCAATGAACATAGTATATATAGAGTAGAGCAATTTGATTTGTTAATTGCTTCTCCTAGGAACGATTTAAAATCTGAATTGTATATATGAAATATTTATATACATAATTATATTATATTAATATGTAGGAGGGAACATCAAATCAACTGTTCCTAGAACTTAAGTGCCACTTTTAATGCGTGAGAGTCTCACACATATATTTTTTCTTAGTGCGCACCTGTCAATTAACCCGTCCAATATCTGATCATTTCCTGTCTGGGGTTAAGTGTAATTAAAACGTCGATGGTGTCTTGGAAACGGGTAATAGATGTTCTAATATTACCAAGTCTTTGGCTCCATAGCTTTCTAATTGAAATTCAATACTGAACGGTCAAGAGGTGGTTGTTAATTCAACAATGAAGTTGTATTGGTATTAAACCTATAAAGGTAAATGAGAGTAATAGACCGAACTAACAGGTGGAATAAACTATTAGAGGACGGTTCCATAGAGTTGGAATTGTCTAGAAGTCGTGAATCTGATTTAGGACTTCTTTGGGGTCCCTAAGCACAGGGTCTCCTCCTTAATGGGGTTAAACCCGTGGATAATGGATCAAAGCGACCCCGCCCACAAGCTCTCCATCCTAACAAATACCACAAAAGAGGAGGAAACACAAAGATTTCGGATACATTAGATCGTTACGCTAAAGATTCACTGTTTCTTTTCCTCGACAAAAGCGACAATTTAACTCGAATACCCTCAAGATTTACAATGTTCCCAAATACCGAAGACTTGCTTTAAAGTGATTTTCAAATCAGATTAAAGCTTGTTAAAACAGTTCAAATAAATAGTTTACAGAGAGCAGAACAAACATAAAACGACAAAGACATTAATTGTAACTGTTCACGTCAATCAATTAAAAACCTGCCCATGCTTCAAAAACGTCAACAAGAGCAAAATGAAACAAACAAATGGTTAATTGAACCAGCTAAAGCACAGATTAATCTAACATGTTGCATTACTATCAGTTAAACGTTAATTGAAATCAAGAGGTAATCTGTATCAATACTATTACCACGGCTTTCATTTGTCTCTCCGACTGTAATTACTTACTAGAGCTTAATTATTATCTAAATCCAATGCTTACAAATCAATGATACGCTTCCTCGCTCAAGCATCACTTAAAGCTAAATTTACACAAACCTACTAACATATTATAGTAATAAAGAGAGGGGGAAATGCTAAAACTATGATTAAGAATTTATTAATAATGAAATTAATAATAAAAGTATATTAAATTTATTTTACAGTGGTGGAAACAGAGATTTAGCAAATTAGAAAAAGGTTTACAATTTTGCTGTGATCTCGTTTTAGGTTTCTGTACAAAGTACAAAAAGAAACCTTATATAACGGCCCTGCCTGTCTGTCTGTCTGTCCGTCTGTTGGCTTGTTTCAACTCGTAAACTACTATAGCTAGAAACATGAAATTTGGCACACAGGTTCATCTCGGTATTTTAGACAACTGGGCAAATTTTGAAGTTTTTACACTTAATATTTCCAAGATAGCGGCCCTGCCAATATGGCGAGTGACCAAAAAAAGTTTTTAGCTACCATGGCATGTTATACATCAATTTAAAGGTCTTGAAGTGTAGAAAAACAATATGCAACTATTAAAATAACACACGAAATATTTTCAAGATGGCGGCCAATATGGCGGATGACTAAAAACAAACATTTAGTAACCATGGCATATTATACATCAATTTAAAGGTCTTGAAGTGTAGAAAATGAATATGCAACTATAAAAATTTTACACTTGATATTTTCAAGATGACGGCCAATATAGCTGACGACTAAAAAAAATTATTAGTTACCATAGCATGTTATACATCAATTTAAAGGTCTTGAAGTGTAGAAAAAGAATATGCAACTATTA